>JAYRBW010099693.1:0-19760 GCA_036023295.1 Invenusta paracnida
GGACTCCAAATTGCATCTGAGCATGACTCAGCCCCCCCCCCCACGCAATTGTGACCGTCCTCCTCCTCCCTACTACTGGCTTCTATATAGGTGCATCTGATAAGACAAACTGAAATTTCAGAAATATCTATTTATTTGAATCGAAAAAGAAGACGAAGAATGTGAAGTATTGTTACTTCATTCCGTTGTTCCAACATATTATTATATGCATCTAATTATGAATGGTATATTTGTTCGAATAAAAAGCCATTTACGTTTGGTAGGTAGTGGCAATAAGATAGTGAAAAGTTAATCTTATTTAGATAACTTATAATCACATAATATATATGTATATACAGGGTTCCTACGGGTTTTCAAATATATTTTTCCAGGGCATCCCGGACATTTCCAGAACATTTAAAGAAATGACTCATATATATGTAGATATATCTATATCAGTGGTCCGCAAACTTTTCAGAACTACCGGCAAAAATAATATTGTTTAAACCACAACCGGCTACCTCCTTAAAAAAATAGCTAAAAAAATTAGTAATGGCCATATTTTTTATAATATTCTAGGTGGCCTTCTAGCCACATTGACAGGTGCAACAGGCCACCAGTGACGGAAAAACTCAGTTTGCGGAACACTGTCTATATAAATATTATGTGAAATTTAAATTCATATTAATTATCATGATTAGTTTGGTATTGAGTTTTTGAGCGATAAATCTAGAAATATTGGACAAAAATAATCTGAATTGATTACAATCACTTAAATACTCAATTGAAACATGGAATTTATTTATAATTTAGAGTTATATTATATTATATATTTACTGGATTAATGGGTGGTTTAGCTAATCAATAAAATAATAAGTAAAATAATACTTACATTTAGAAGAGAGCAGAGCTTAATCCAAAAATGTATGGTGTTCTGATTCAATTCACCGCCTAAATAAAAAAGTTAAATTCAATCATTAAGTAATGTAAATCATTTTTTAATGAACATTGTTAATTAGTATAGGAAACCTTTTATCAACATTCCTATAACTTTTAACTATAAAAAAACGAGCATTTATAAAAAGAATTTTGAACCAAAGGTCATATAAGCACAGAAATGGTGCTCATGAATAAGTGCGGAAAAATAATCATATTTTCATCATAATTAAAACGGAAACTAAAGATAACCTTCTTAATACAATACAACGTAACAGTAAATATATTATTTGGCAGATACGTTGTATTGTATTAGAAGTTTATCTTTAGGTGAAAAGGGGATTCTCTCGCAGCATCTCTTAAGTAGAAAAACCGCTGATGCAGTTGATAATTAGAATCAAAAGAAAAGCGAATGCGTCCCAAAAATGAAAGCCAGAGTTCTTCAAAAGCAAAAAGTTAAAATGATATTGAGATGTGAAGTACAGCCATTAAAGAAATTAATATAAAAAGGGCGCCAAGATTGAATTGTTACAATAATTACTGTTAAATATGCTTATAACATAATTAGTTACAAAATGTGAATATCTAAACTGAAAAACACATAAAAATATTAGAGCAAAAATAAAGAAAAACTTCATGGCAATGATATAAATTGTATTTTTGTTTTACTATTTTATATTAATTAGCTTATTATTTAATAACAAAACGTGTATTTATGAGTTTCAATGCTTCTATAAAATATGAAATAGCCAAGAATTTTTTCTTAATTCTTTTGCTTTTATAATATTTCATATTATGTTACTTATTAATTTATATATGGATCTTTAACAGTAATCAATGTAACAATTGAATCTTGGCGCCATTTTATATCAATTTCTATAATAGCTGTACTTCACATTTCAAATATAATTTTAGCTTTTTGCATTTTAGTCTATGTGATTTGTGCTCAAATGGGGGTTAACCCAAAACAAATTGCAATACTAATAAACTACATACCAAATGAAAGCACATAAACTCTTCAATAATATATCAAAAGTCTAAGCACATATAATTAGTGGAACACCTTTTTCTTGATGGGAGAATAATTTGACCCATATGACTGAAGTAATCAGATATATCAGTTTTAATATAATATAAATTACATCTATTAAGGGTGCAGAAGCTTTTGATAACTTATTATAATGACACTAAAATGAACATTCAATTCATATTGTTATGGTGCACACAATTTATATTAGATGGCATTATATTTACTTACTGATAAGTTTGAATGCATCCTTGCCCATAAGAAGATGAAAGGGTAACCGCTCCTTCATCAAGGCTGGTATCGATATCTCCATAAAGAACTGAAGTAAACGAAAACGCTCTAAATTTATAATTACAGGATAGGACTAGTCGATATTTAAAAAAATAAGTTAAGCAATTAAGAAAAGGAAGTATCTACAATATGCTCCAATTATAATTATTCATGCATGCATATTATAGATAAATGAACACTTACATCTTCATTACTTCTATTCAGCAATGACTTCTCGAATTCAGAAACCACACTAATGCGCTTGTATGTTTTCAGAAACTTCAGAACTTGTAAACGCTGTAAAAAGATAGTTCTCTAGATTATTATTGTATATAACATATTGTAAAGCACTGAACGACTTTAGTTAAACGAAAAGAGAAATATTTTATACAAACTCAAGAAATGTAGTTTTATCATAGAAATAGATTGTCCGCGCTCTCTCTTACAAGATATTAAAGCGAAGCTAAAATAAATATCTATTTCTATGAGTTTTATAGATTAATATACAAGTTAGCATATAAGAAAGCATTAATGTCTTTAGTTAAATGAAAAAGAAGTATGTTTTATTAATTTAAATCAAATAAACCCCGGAGTTCTCGTGAAGCCTAACGCGTGCATAATTAAAATAGCAAATAATAATAATAATAATGTGTTACAAGGTCACAATTAAGAATTTAAAACTATTTAATTTAACCCTATCCATACCGGGCTATTAAACGTAACTAGAAACCAAGCCCCCCCCCTCCTACTGTTTATCAAGGTATAATAATTATAATTTGAAAAACAGTAATCTAACTATAAATTATTAAATTATAGTGTTAAAATTCGGTATACTGGTAGACCAACATGTTCTACAACAGATTACACTAATAATAATAAATTAAAAATTAATTACATATTTTTTAATTGTATTTACAAATTAAAAAATATGGTAAAAATAAAAATTCATTTTTCCTTATTTTAAAGATTTATTTGATTGAAATAATTAAAATGTTAATTGGCTAAACATTTTATTGTATATTATTATCCATCGTCATGTATATTATAATATGTAGATATTATCCATTTATGCACAACGATATGCACATTACAGTTGCTTTTAACCATGTTTTATTAATTGGAATTTAGACGGAAATTATAATATATGTAGGGGGTGAGCAATCTAGAGGGGTTTAGCATGCCTCTTAGTTATTAAATGATGTTAAGTTAAGAAAAGTCACGTGAGCATAAGCTCTCACGTTTTTTAGATAAAAAATGACAGCCAAAATAAAACAAGGGGACGGCCTGTATTGTTTGGGTTAATTAGGAAGTATTAGAAGATTACATTTTACTATAACTATGGTAATAATATATTGTAATTAGGTTAAACATAAAAGAGGTTTTCTAAATGATGGCATTTTGAATAACAAAATAATCAATGTTTTGAAAGACAAATAAAATAGTATAACGGATGGCGGAGTATAAATAAAAAATAAAACAACAAAATCAACAACAATCGATAGAGAAGATAAAGAGAAAAAATTAATTTACATTCGCAGTTATATTGCGTAGAATGTGAGAGGCTTGAGATTATGCTTGATTATTATCAAGCCTCTCACACATGATCTTTTGAAATTATTCACAGAAAACAGATTCCAAAAGATCATGTGTACAACAATTATTACAAGGAAAAGTTGTTTTAGAATTACAAAATCTAATAAATTTACCAGAATTATGCGAGGCTATAGCATTATTTATAGAGGTGGAATCATACCATATACATATATTATATAACATAATAAAGATTTAAAGATAGTTACTGCTTTGCATATTCAGATAAAGAGGGTGAAATATGTCCTCCTTTAGAAGTATTTGATCTCCAATATTGTGTTTTATTTTATTTTTTCTTCAATGCACTAATTATTTTGTTATTTAAAATCTATGTATTACGTAACCGCTATTGTTTTTACTCTATTGATTGCGATTTATCACCTTATATTGTACATTGAAATATTCTAGCACTTTTTAATAAAATTAAATAGACTATAATTTTTTTATTGTAATCTATTTTATATAAATTTTTAATGGGCATGGAAACTGAGGCTTCGAGAAAATTCAAGGAATATTCTATTAAACAGGTTTTATTGCATTTTTTCAAATTACTATCATAAATATATAATTAAAAACAAATTATTTACTCATTCTTTGTGTTTTTAATCGATCCTTATTAATAATATACAAAGTGAATAATAAGGAAAAAATGTAAATAGTAAAACACAATTATACAAAAATAATTACTATAACAAGCAAATGAATAATTGTTTTTTATTAAGTGACACAAAATTTGAATACTTTATGCAATGCAACGCAATGCATGCATTCAATTTAATTTTTTAAATATAGTACGCCATTAATATTATATATTAAGTAAATACATTGCTAAATTTAACTAAGAATGTAATAAAAATCTATTATTAACAGGAAAATAATATATTACTACACTTTCCATAATAGTATGCACGTTTTAATAAACACAGGTATTAAAATGGCTAATTAAATTACTATGTTTCATACAACTACAGGTTGAAATGTTATAACGTGTAATTAAAATTGCATTTAATAATGATCAATTATCAACTATCAACTATGAAACAAACAAAATATACTAAAATATCAAAATATAACTAAACAGATACTAATATGCTTCTATTAATTACAGATATTTTGTATTATATTTAAATTTTATAGCAGAAAAGAAAGAATGGACAAAAGTAAAATTCAATTACATACAATAATGCTTAAACAAGTTAAACAATAATTTAAATGATAAGCATTTTTATGATAAGCGTAGTTTGAAAACTATATATTCTGTAACATATTTTAATATAATATGTATAACATTTATATATTTTAGAATAAAACATGTGAAAATTACCGTAAACATAAGCTAAAAAAAGAACAATACAAAAGTATAAATTAAATCACAATTATTGAAACAATTAATATTAATACAACAACAAGAAACTGAAAATTTTATTTAAATAATGCTAAACGGTGTTATTTCGCTGGAAAAATTAATACATTAATCAGTAAACAGTTACACACAGAAATTGAACTAAAATGCTGTTATAAATTAGTTAAGTTAGCAAATTACATAAAACATATTCTGCTCATTAACAAAGTTATATTAAATATTAATTATATCATAATGCAGAACGCCAGCTTGATCGAGTCTATAGAGTAATATACACTAACAGAGGTACGACTCCTACTGATTTTATAGTTAATACGTTGTAACCTTACCTTTTGTTGATAGTAGACAATAAATTTTAGTAGGACATTATTGTGTATTAAATTCAAAAATAATACGATACATAAAATAAAATAACAACACGAATATTATCAAATTGATTATAATTCAAAGCTAGTTGTGCTTTAATGTTGTAAGTATGTATACTTGGAATTTAAACTGATTGATTTAAAATTTATAAAATATAAAAAAAACCAAAATAAAAATGTTTATTATATGACTTCACCTTGACTGTTTCAGCGTTCTGAGAGAGATTGACCAGGGCATCCAGAAGGAACTCAATTTTCTCGTATTCATAGGCGGAGCAACCTTTCTCGAGTAAAGATTCCAGGAGCTCAACGACTCGAGGCAAACGTGCCACTACCCCGAATATCAGGCGTGCCTGATCAAGAAGTTGGCTGGACTTCTCGTAATAGGCGGGCAAATCAAGGGAGGTCAAATCCTCCTAATGGGTAGTCCACATAAATTGATATAACATATTATACACATAAACATAAACTAGTTCACTTCTTAACTAGAATGTCACAGCAAATATGTCATCTTTGCACGAAATTCAGTGGATTTTTATTGTATATTACCCACACAAAAAATGTAAAAAATATAATAAGTAATATACATTAGATGAGGCATTTAAATTAAAAGATTAGTCACTGCACAGGACCACTGATGTTGATATATAAAGGGATTAAATTTTAACACACTGGGTGTCCGCATATTTTTATTCCTAATTTCCAGATGTATTTAACTAACAAGGTCGCTCCAGGTTAGTTAATTTCCAGGGTTTTTTTATATTTTCAAATCGAGACAAATGATGGAAAAGCATTTTTACAAGTATTAACATATAATTGGGTATTTTAGAGGTACTGTATAATAGGCATTTATGCAAATAAAATTATACATATTGATTATAGAACATTATAAAAAATACATAGCTATAAAAAGTATTTCATTCAAGAAGCACTTATGTAAATCAATATTGATACAAAGTTACAAAAAATACAAATTATAATAACTTTAAAAAAATGTATTCATAAAAACCGAACTAATGGAACAGTTATATGGTAATTTAAACTTACGCAAATAATAATAATAAGTAATATTATTATAGGTATCTGTAGAAATTGCAAAGAGTTTATCTATAAAGAACGTATCTTCCATATAGTCGAAATTCTAGTACAAATATAATTCAAGAAATAAAAAATACCTATTAGTGCTGTGAATAGTTAGAAATAAAAAATTACAATCCGTTAAAACTGCATGAATGAAACTGAATCAAGTTGAAGTTTAATCAATGATATATTTTTGAAGAGCAATCATTTATATCTCAATCAAGTAATCTTCAGTCTCGGAATTCCTCTTTGTCATTTCAATACTCTTTTTCAATACGATCTGTAGACTGTAGCTGAATATTCAAAAGATTTCAGCACACTGGACCACATCGTAAACTATTCTTTGACATAGTAGAGATAAATGTTTTATATTGTCCGATAGAACTTCATCGTTAACTAATAAACCACTTTCAATACAGGAATTCCATGCGATAAGATAAGCATTTTTTTTAAATTACAAACCACATATTCTGTAATCATCCTTGCTTACAAGGAGATCAAAGTAAAATCTATCCAGGCGACATATATTTATATCAGAGACATTCATTTATTCTTTAATATCATCGACTTTGAGCATTGACAAACATTCCAATTTTTTAAAATAAACGTTTGCATTCAATGAAACATTTTTAACATCTTCTCAAAACGTAAAGTATAGACAGACGATTTATTTTTATGGTTAGTGACAGGTTCGACAAATTTTGCAGTCATATTTAACATATTAAACCTTTCGAGAAGTTTTTCCGTTGCTTTAAACAAAAATATTTGCATTCCTTATAAAACGACTTTTTTCTTTTCATCAAATACGTTGTTTAAGGCATCCTTCGCCGCAAACCCAACATCATAGAAATCCATTGCAAACATATTTTTAGCCACTTCCAAAACCTGGGATTTCACAAACCGATAAAATTCCTATAAAAGTGGAATAATGGAACAGTAATGTTTAAAATCTATACATAAATAGTTCCAAAAGCAACTATGCCGATTTGAAAATACAGTTTAGCGTCGAATAATTTATCAGCAAGAAACCACTTTACACTGTCAAAAACTTGGGTAGATATACGGCAACATTTGAATAGCCCATATTTATTGTAACAAAAAACTATAAATAAATAAAATGTAAAAAAATTATAAAACCACGAGCGGAGTTAACAAAATTTTCCCACTTTAAAAATGATTTGTTTCATATTTATTTAATTTCCCGGTTATTTTAACTCTTCCCTATATTTTTCAGGTTTAATCACTAATTTTCCAGTTATTCCCTGTTAATAGTATTTCAAATTTACACATTTTTCTAGGCTAAATAATGATAACTCATAACTTTATATCATTATGTATTGTGTAATAACACACCGACATTATAGTAATTATACTAAATTTATATTTATTTACCATTAAATTCATACTGCACATATTGATGGAAATAACGAATAATTAAATTTCCAGAACATTTCCAAAGGGGAGCACATTTATATTATAATTAAAGATTATATTATAATACTGAAACTCTGAGCCCACATAAATTTGACCCCACATTTCTGGAATTCCGAAAGATTCGCATTTATGACACAACTAATAAGAATATCGATTGGGTACTTAATTGTTTCATAAACACTAATTGGTAAAGCAAATTATTTTATTTTATTTTATGTTCTCTGAATCAATAATATATACAGGAAAACTTCAATAGTTTCAGACTAATCTTTACTGCGTGATGAAAAGTAATAAATGTATAAGATACCTCAAGTGTAGCTCTCAACAATCGAAGCATCGTGTAATCTGGTTGGAGTTGATAGTCACTACAGAACCGATGTATAAGCACAGGGGGAACTGGTGATACCGATGTTTTTGGTGGCGTGATCAACTCCTGCAGGAACTCATCTACGTTGAAGTTAGTCAGAGCGGTTGTCATCTATAGGGAAGAAGAAAGATATATAAAAAGGCCTTTTACTTATTATCGATGAATTTTTCTTGCTTATTACCTGAAATTAGACCTCTTAAACCTATCATATACGAAACACGAACTGGCTTCATAATAATATATAATAAGAAAACTTTATACAATCTTAATTCATATTTTAATATAATCCTATACGATTATGAATGTTACGTATGCCAGAAAATTTCTATTTTTATTAAGGCTACTACACCCCCAACAGTTAATTACGCCGCCTCCTAGAAAATTTAATACTTTTACAGATAATTAAATTTTGTCAAGTTAATCCGAAGGTTATGAGTTATTAACAGTCATATTGCTATACCAGTCACTAAATTACGTTATATACATATGCAGGCAATTTCTCTTTCTGCTTCGTCGAGCACGATGACTACTGGCATTATCTTGCTAGAAAGTAAGACCTCTGGCAGGCAGGTTGAGCGGCAGAAGGTCACCCAGGATATTGTAGTAATCTTCTGCCGCCACAGTACCATGTACTCGCACCAAGAAGTTAATGCCATTGTGAGAAAAGCCTCAATACAAAAAAGATTTTCCCACTAGAGAAATGCACAGTGGGTTGGATGTGCTGTTGCTGCAGGCCTTTACCTCCTCGACGTATTACATAACGCTGCTGCCGTAACATGACAGAGGTAAAGTGGGCTCTCGTCAGAGAAGAAGCCCTTTCTCCGCCTGTTGGCCGTCTAATGCTGGTGTTCTCAAGCCCACATAAGTCTGGTGTCCCTGTGGAGCTGTGTATGGAGTGGTTTGCGCTTAGCGATGCGACCATGCAGACCAGCGTCTCTCAGGTGATTTTTGACTGTTGAGGTGCAAGCACGCACTCCATGCTCCAGTGTTGGCGCAGCTGACGAGCTATGAGCTTAGAGTTGGCTGCGCTCATCCGGACAAGTGCCCTGTGTTGCCTGACACTGGAGATCCTTGGCTGACCAGATCTGAGCAGGTCATCTACTAACGAATGGTCTGTTCCTTTACTAAGAGCCACTGAATTGTCCAACGTTCACATCCATATAATGCTGTGATTGCAGAGTAACGATTTGAATTCGCTGACCATGGGTTAATCGAGGCATGTTGGAACAATTTCTGAGCAATGACTACCTAAATTGCTTTCCTAAGGTCATAGGGATTGCTTTCCAGTACATTACAATAGCACATAAACAAACCAGTGCACATGAGCCAATAGCAAGCAGGAAACCCCTTGTGGGAGGAAATTCACATAGTAAGTTATAAATGTGGGATGTACATAAGCTCTTTAACAGTCAACACCTCATAGATAGACATTCTCCCTGCATGATAGGATGCACATGAGCTGTTTCAGTCACCCATATGCCTACTCAAGTGGGGAGAGACAAAAATCTAATCAATATGGCATCCTGCGTGTGCTGACCGCAAACAAATATAGAAAACACGGCGTACTTAATAGTATTATTACTACTATTAAGTACGCCGTGGTAGAAAAGCAAGAATGATTGATGCATTCTCTGAGTGGTGAAGCAGAAAGAGACATGGCCTGCATATATTACGTAATTTATTGTCTAATATAGCAATATGACCGTTAATAACTGATAGTGATAATCTTCCAATTAATTTGACAAAGTGTTTGTAAAAGTGTTAAATTTGCTAGAGGGCGGTGTAATTAACTGTCGGAGGTGTATAGTATACAAGGTGTTGTACAGATTCAAATATCTACAGCCCTTTCCATTATTATTAATAGAAGAAAATAAAAATTTCATATATTAATTGTAAGAAATGAAGTATATTTATTATAAATGAAAATGCTATTTTACTACACATTTCTGATTTTATTCTGCAGATACTTAGTTTGAGTGGATACCCTGTGCACCTTAAAATATGTAGAAAATACTAATTTAATAGTACTTTAAAGTACTCCTTTTCAAGTTTTTACAAACATTTAACGCAACTTATTTACAGACGATTTTATTTGATGCATACGAGCCAATATTTATGGAATTATTAAAATTGTTAAGTATAGGATAATATAATTAAACGTAAATATTCCTTTGAATAATACAGGATGGTCAAGAATATTCAAGTTTAATTACATTAGCTAACCGATAATTTAAGACGTAATCACAGCGTACTTTATACGTATATTTATACTGTATAGAGTACACCATGGACGTAATCGATACATTTATAATTATAGAATTTCTAAATAATAGTATAATATCATACTATGATTATTATATTTCAATATTGTAAATTTAGCTTTAAATAAAACATTCACTCTTTTACAATAATATTTTTATGAAAGTAAATATTAACGTAGGTATATGTTGATCTACGTAAATTTGTATGAAGTTACATCTAGTAAAGTTTGTTATATCTTTTATTTATGAACGCCTTTCGTTCCGTGTATTTCTGTAAAAATAAAAACAAATATTGCACGGGAAATAATCTGTAAAATATAAGCATTGACCGTAAATCCTCATGCATTCGGAAAAATAATCAATTGTATAATTAGCGTTGGTGTGATTTATGCTGCAATAACCAATCATTGTGATCTAAACTTATAAACTAAACAAAACGTAAAAAAATTAAAAGAAAATCAATTTATAAATTTGTTTATAACTAAATCAAAATACATACATAGTATGCAAACTGATTAAATTTAACATATAATTTAAAAATATCTTATTAATTCTATATTTTAATATTAATTTCTTAATATGAAACTAAATCTTTTTATCTCGCATTTAAAGATGAAATGTTGCTAGTTCTATAAACGTGGTTATTCCACATACACTAACCATTAAAGTCCAAATTCAATTGTTAACAAAAGAGAAAAAATCAAGAGGATTATAATGGTTCGGTTTAAAAAAACCGCTACCTATTATCCCCTTTAATGTTATTACAATTTAAAAAACAAAAAATGTGATTATTTAAGAACAAATCTATGTGAAGAGCAAAATCCGTAAAAATCGGAACTAGTGACAATTTTTTAATGTGACTGCAATAAATTTCGTAATATTTTGTAATTTTTATTTGCGTATAATTAAGACGACTTTAGTATGTGAATTAAGAAATACTTATAGGTAGCAATTTATGCAGGATACAATTTTAATAGCAAGTTAGTAACATACAAAATGGATAATGAGAATGATTTTGTTTCAGTCACTCACTCCAAACCGTTTGAATTCAATATTCCAATAGGCGCACATGGAAAAAGAGTTTGATCGCTGAAGTAATTCCTTCGCTTTGCTGGGGTCAATCATGTTAGCTTTCAGTAAGAGTTTAACTCCAACGAAAGATATAATACAGGTAGCCTAAAATATTAAAAAAACTTTAATTAATGACTATAGTATAACTTGTCAATTTCTAATTTCAAAATATCATTACAATATTAAATAATTAAATAATATCCAAGCTATATAGAAAAAAAACTATGTTGTTTATGAATTATTTATTATGGATTCCCAATATCGATTAGAAAACTTTCACGAAAAAATTAATTGCCATCAACGTCAGTAATCTCAACTTCAAACCAATACAATTTCCCTGCCCCTATCTTGACGACATCTCAGACAGGGCTATAAAGGCTCTTTTTAATCACCGTTATGATCGTCTACTATACACTATGGAACGCTCTGAATAGACCTAGACCGATGTCATGCCAACTATGTCACAAGAGTTGTCTATAAAATGATGTGAAATCAATGCAATAACTTCTAAATACATTGGCTTCATCATTCGTGATTTACACTATGAATATAGGAACACGTATCATCAAGTATTCTCAGTCTACCAGCATCGCGCGACATGCCAAGCCACCTTCGTATATGAAGTGATCAAAAGAAACAACAAAATAATATTTATTATTTTTCTAAAAATAATGTACAGATTAAAGGCTTTCTAATTTATGATGTATAACACTTTTTTCCCTTTTAAATGCGAAAATATCCTCATTAGCTCTTCAGTCACCCATGAGCTATATGAAGCAGGTAGAACACGGATGAAAAATTCTTTGTGTATTTCAGTGTTAAAAATAGCAGAAAATATTTGTCTAATATTGTCATTAATAAAAACCACACTAGGTGAAAGACACCAAAATGCTCGATGGCGATATATCATGTAAAGATCATTTTGTTTGTTTAAAATACTCCTAAATCTCAAAAGTAGAACTGAAATCAAGAAAGAAACTTCTTTGAAGATTAAGATCTCAGAACAAGTAATCTAACCTGAAGTTTCTTGTACTGCTTACGAAGGTCACATCTCAAGATCATCTGGAGCTTGCTCTGGACAATATCATGCGGAATGGCGAGTGTGATACAAAGAGCAAGTCGCAGGTCGAACAGTGACTCTGAAAACATCTTAACTAGTGTGCTCAATAGGAGTTCATGAGATGTCAACATTTCCAAAGCGGTCAACTCCTCGAGTAAATTCAGCCCACTATCACCCACCTCGTCTTCTCCACCTATCCGACTGCCGTGCAGTTCCGTCGTCTGTGCAAAAGAAGCAAGAAATAGAATAATTAAGTACATAATAAAAGCAAAACAAAACGAGAAAATCTTGATAAAATACCAGTATTCATTTTTAAAACTCATAAACATGAGAAGTTGTTCTTTTAAATATAGAGAAATATTTATGAACTATTACCAAATATTCATGAAAAATACATAAACTTTTTATATCAACTTAGATAAATGTTTGTATTTAGTTTCTAATTAAGGCTTCTTATTGTAATACTGGACAATACAACCCTGTGACCAAAAAGGGTCGTTAACAAACTTAACTTAAAAAACATTTCGTATTTGTTTGTTTTAACGATTTGTCCATAATTTGACACTATGCAAGAAAAGTTTAATAGGCAAATATTTTCAAGATCACTAAGCATTAACAATTATAACATTTAGATAAATTGTTATAGATTAAGCTTTATATACTATTAGCATTTACATATTATAAGTAATCTTTTCCAAAAAATCGAAAACAAGATTGTACCAGAATCATCCTCTTGCAAACCTTTATTTTCCTAAAGGTAAAATCTTTCTGCACATTTGTATTAATAAAATCCATAGACAATGCTAATCTTATTAGAAATTTTCAATATTTATTATAAACATTGGGAAACATTTCAATTACTTATATTGTGACACTCCTGTTGACTTCTGTAAAAGACACAGATTAAAATTAATTAACATTCTTAATATTCTTAAAAAAAACATAAGACATGGATTTCACCTATAATACAAAGAATAAGATTTACTAATCCTAACCGAGAAAACACAAACTTTCACAGGTGTATCATTCGTCAATAGTTTTAACACTGACAGCGATCAACGAATGCTACGTGCACTACTTACAATCAACATTATGCTAGAACGAGCAAGACTCATTAAGCGCGGTATAAGGGCTTTCAGATTTCACACTTATTGACTTGATTTCCAAATCTGATCCTCAAATATCTCACTTCAATTTAGCCAAAAAGTTATTTGAGCTCTCGAGGTAGAAACAATTAGGTATTCGCAAAGAAACTAAACACTATAGTACTCGCAGCAAAAACATCGGAATACCATCTACAATTGAACAACAGATTCAAAGCTCCAGAACAACATCAGGAAGATGACAATATGAATGCACACTTGGATAAAATCACTACAACAATAATGGAGACAGAAATATTAGATGCAGGAAACAAAAAACAACCCAAAGTAAGCAAACTTAAATAAAACGAAAATACTATACGAGAAAAGCGGAAAGCAAGTGAAAAATTAGGGACAGGTATCCAGAAAATTTAGTATATCTAAATCTGCAAGGTTATCAGATTAAAGCTCTATAAGAAAATAAAAGCCTGCATTCTATTGAGAGAAAACAATGTCTTGGCAAAGACAATATCATTAAGCTTTTAGAAGAAGATGGTACGCTTATCAATGACTTCGACAAAATCGTCAAACAATGTGGAGAAATTTACAGTAAACTTTACAGAACAAGACGACCCCTAGAACAATCCATTTTTAACAAAACAATCTTACCAACATGAACTCCAATTAGTTTACTTTCAAAAATAAGAGAGTATCAAACGGCTGAAAAGAGTCAAAGCACCTGTAGAAAACAACATCACTGCTAACATACCTCTGAATATACAAAGTATTCTCCTGTATACTGCTAAAAAGAATGCTCCGAGCTCTAGAACACCACCAACCAAGAGAACATGCAGGCTTAAGTGCAGAATGTTCCACTATGGCCCATATACAAGTAGTAAGTCAGTTACAAAAGAAGGAAAAGAAATATAACTTAAAACAGCTTTAATTGTTGACTATGATAAAAAAGGGTTTCAATTGATCGAGTTGAAATCACTCATCCCAGCCTTAGAAAACGAAGACGTAGACCACACCTACATTGAATTATTGAAGGACCTTTACAACGATACAACATCGATCCTACACAAAAACAGCGAAAAAATTAAGTTAGAGAGAGGAGCGAGACAAGGTAACAATATTTCACCCACTGTCCATATCATGCATGCAAGATTCTATTAATTATCAACAAAATTACATGGGAGAACAGAGGTATCCATATCGATGGCGAACGTGTTTACTACCTGGATTTTGCAGCCGATATTATAATGGTAGCTCATACACCCAAAGAACAAGAAGAAACAATGACCAATATTCATACCACTAGCCAGCCAGTTTGTCTTAGCATTCATTTATGAAAAACTAAAGTAATGTTTAATAGTCATGCAACGCCAGCCCCAGTTAACAGGCCTGTTATGTCACATTAAAAAATATATGAGATTTGACCCAAAATATAGGGTTGATCTTTAAAAAAAGGACTAATAACCCGTTGAGTAGATGAGGAAAGGTAACGAATATGAATGTCAAATTGTTTGTCTATAACAGCATTCGTAGTCTTATCAATGCTAAGACAGAGAAAAATAAATATATAAGAAAAAATAAACAATTTCTGAATATCTCAGACAACCTATTCATGAAGATATGGCTCCAAATCATGTGAAATATAATAAGAAACTTAACATGCTGCAGCCCAAAGTCATTTGCAATTGCACTGTCTGAGAACATTTTTTTAATGTTTACTTCTGTGCTAGGACTGTTGAATCATCAACATCATCTGTGGTGTAGTCACTCGTGTTAATCCCCTTGTGGATTCCTTCCAGCAACTGCGGTCCTTAGCTAAGCGTGTCTAAGTGTGTTGTCTCTTAATGTGATCCCAAGCCCAATTTTCTCCCTCGTATTGAGTGCCCATATTTCATTCCATAGAAAATGCATCATTCGTTAAAGATTTTGATTTTCATGATTGACTTTCGGCTTTTCATAATGTTCTCTACCTTCCTAAAAGCCAACCATCCAAGTCTGATTCTTCTTTTGATCTCTGAAAGGAGATCTCCATTCTTTAGGTAACAATAGCTATCTACTTCTATGGATTTATCTTTTACATTAATATTTACTCCATAATAAAGTCATAAAAGTTGCTTTTGTATTACTGAAAAGTTGAAAGATAAAACAATATTATATAGTAGACAAAATGTTCTTTGAGCAACTCACCTCTCCCAAACGATTGTCGGTCTGATTAGCAAGAGATGTCTGGAACTTTTTGTGTGTAAGTAGCAACTGCTTAGTGGCGATAAGGAATGGGAACACGCCTACTAGGATACACTCAGAGGACACCAGGAGATCATACACACACACAATCTCGCCCAGTATATTTTCGACAGAGAACCGTTCTCCGGGGGACTGGAGGCCGACTGCGGCAATCAAAACAAATAAAACTGATTTAATTAACAAGAAACAAATTTTATAATCGATGCAGTTAGAAAAGACAATAAGCGTGATTAAAATCGTATAAATCCATGAAATAGATCCCCCAAGGACTTTAAACCGTGTACAAATAAAAATTTAATTTTAAACCACTTTTCTTGAAGGCATCAATATATATATAGGTACTGTAAGCAAATGATTGTGATACTTAATAAAAACTATATATAATATTTAACTAATTAAATTTAATACTTCACAATAAACGATAGCTGTAAGAATTATTCGCAAAATAAAAATACAACCTTCAGGGTTCGAAATGAGCATAAAAAAGAGATACTGTAAGACAAGCGATAAAGTTATTGATTTGTTATAAAATTTTCTAAAAAATATTATTTTTACACAAGTATAAAATTTTAATTAAAAATAATATAATTATTGGGGGGAACCAAAATCAATCCCAAGATAACGAACCTTAAAATTATCTTTATAATAATAAAAACGACAATCTGTACACGCAACAAAAGAAACAAGTTTTCCACTCTTACATTTACCAAAAATAGTTGTTTTTAACAACTTCTGAATGAAATCGGCCATAGCAGGTGTAAGTTTATATAGACCATTGATATTCTCCTCATAGCGAACCTCGAATAACCAAGTTGAATACGGATCCTCAATATTAGCAGTGCGCCGATTTCGCTAAACATGATGATGAATATAATAGAATTTATCAACTTGATATAACAGCAGATAATAATATTAGAAACACGTAAAAAAAATTAAATAATAAAGTTTAAATAATCACTAAACTTATCGCGTAAGCTAAGCCAATCTGTGCGTATGTTTTCTGCTATTATTAATATTATTTGCCTAACGATATACAATGTTAGGAGCCTGGCGCTCGCATAATAAATTAGCTTTTAATTCGTTATTTTACAATGCATCAGATTCAAGATTTAAAAGGTGAGTTTTCCGTTGCTGATGAAAATTACAGGTTTAATATGAAGATAATAATAAAATATCTACAGTATTAAATTTAATTACAACCAATAAACTTACAAATAATAATAAACTTACATACTTTAGTAAAATAATTAATAATTAAGAAAATTAATCTTTCACGTGTGCATATAGTGTGATAAAATATGCAATAAAGTGAGCCATATCGCGTATAAAATATGTAATAATACGATATTGTAGCGGCTACTAATGACTAATAATCCTGCCGCGTGTTTGTGACTCTGTCTATCTTAACTGCTATTTCGCTTTATTGATTGTTTGCCTGTATCAGCCAAGTGCAGCGAGTTAGCTCTGTTGATATCTCTGTTCATGCATATCGCTGTTGATCATGAAATAAAGTAGTTTGCACTACATTGGTGAGCTTGACGTGATTTATAAAACAACGCAATTGTTTTATGGATTATTAGACCTTCTTTACTATGGCCAACAACGACAATGTTTCCGCCGTATCATTGAAGCTGCCAATTTTCTGGTCTGAACGTGCCGAGGTGTGATTCTTACAGGGCGAAGTCCAATTTGCCACGCGCGGTATCACCAGCGATGACACGAAATTTGTTTACGCTGTCGCCGCCCTGGACCAGGATACTGCTACCCGCGTCCTCGATTTCCTCCAAGTTCCCCCGGCAGCGGACAAATACCTCGCCTGTTAAAGACATATACTTTGACGGAGCAACAGCGTGCTGCTCGCTTGCTTCATCTATTCGGCCTTGGGGATGATAGATAGACCTTCACAATTAATGGACAAGATGTTAGCTTTACTTGGCGCACATCCATCTTGTTTTCTTTTCTGGGAGTTATTTATGCAACAGCTACCTATGGACATTCGCTCCCATCTAGTGCAGGCTAACATCCAGGATTTTCGTGAGCTCGCCTACGCTGCAGACGCGCTTTGGGTGGCTCAAACCCACAGCGTTAACGCTTTTCGGACTACGCACACCCCACCAGCAAAACCATTCCCGGCAAAGGCACATGACCAGTCGCACCCCGGCCGCCCCAATGAGTCCTCGCCCGCAACATCACTGTGCTTTTACCATAAAAAATTCGTGCCTAAAGCACGTCAATGTCGTCCCCTTGTGGTTTCCTTCCGGGAAACGGACAGACCGGTCGTCAGTAACCTCGCTGTCGGCCGGTACTATTGACAATGCTTTATTTGTTCATGACTGTATTTCCGGTCGTCGCTTTTAGTGGACACTGGTGCCCAGGTTAGTGTCATACTTGCATCAGGCGCAGACACTCGTGATGGAACGCGCGGTCCCACTCTCGTGGCCGCTAATGGTGACTATATTCGTACTTTTGGCATACGCTGTATTCCTCTTCAGATTGGACCTCAGCGGTACACATGGCCTTTTATAATCGCTGAGGTCACTCGACCTATCCTGGGGACGAATTTTTTACGTGGACATTCTCTTTTGGTTGACATCGCGGGACACCGTCTTTTAGATGCCACTACATATGCATCCGTTCCAACTTACAACACCACACAGCTGGTTCCTCATCTCAACTCTGTATCCGTTGTTAGTAGTGTATACATGCGACTTTTGGAAGATTTTCCAGAACTCATTACACCGACGTTTTCCCACGTTTCCCCTAAGAACGGTGTCACTCATCATATTGTCACACAAGGTCTACCGGTATATGCCCAAGCACGCCGTCTACCACCAGACAAACTCTCCTCAGTTCAAGCCGAGTTTGACGCCATGGAAACAATGGGGATCATCCAACGATCTAATAGCCCATGGTCGTCACCGATTCATGTCGTCCCTAAAGCTGACGGATCATGGAGACCATGTGGGGATTACCATCGTCTCAACAATCTCACAACGCCTTACCGGTACCCTATACCTCATATCCAAGACTTTTCTGCCCGACTGTGTGGGGAACGCATTTTTTCCAAAGTCGATTTGGTCCGTGGCTATAGCCAAATACCTGTTAATCCTGACGACATTCCTAAAACGGCTACTAAAACTCCGTTTGGCCTGTGGGAATTTGTGCAGATGCCTTTTGGTTTAAAAAACGCCGCCCAATCGTTTCAACGTTTGATGGATACCGTCTGTCAAGGTCTATCTTGCACTTATGACTATTTAGACGACATCCTGGTTGCCAGTGCCAAAGAGGCAGACCATCTTCAGTATATTAACGCTTTGTTTATGCGCCTCCGAGACTACGGCTTGGTGGTGAATCCGTCAAAGTGTCAGTTTGGACTTCAAGACATTGATTTCCTGGGACACCGAATCAGCCGTAATGGCACTGTTCCTCATCCCTCGAAAGTAGACGCCGTTCTTCACCTCGAACAGCCAACGAGCACTCGGGGCCTTTAGAAATTGCTCTGCATGGTGAATTTCTACCATCGATTTGTTCCGTTAGCGGCCAAACTCATGGTGCCGTTATATGCAGTGTTAGCGGGCGCTCCAAAGAATAAGACCGTCGTTTGGACAACAGAGAT
>JAYRBW010099704.1:0-19759 GCA_036023295.1 Invenusta paracnida
TTCTCTTCTCTTCTCTTCTCTTCTCTTCTCTTCTCTTCTCTTCTCTTCTCTTCTCTTCTCTTCTCTTCTCTTCTTTTCTCTTCTTTTCTCTTTTATCGAAAAGATTATCAGGTCAATTAGAAAGCGAAAATTGTGATCAATAAAATGATTTGTTACTGGCTGTTATATTAATCTGATTGTGGAATCATACGTCTTCTATTGCTGGTGATTGTACGCAATAACAAGTAGAAAAGAAGAAGAAATGTGGAATTGCAGAAGTGAATAATGAATAAACAAATGTATAAGAGACGCGAAGAGCATTTATCGACAGAGCAATCTCAAAAATTCGTCTTTCCAATTATTACCGAAAGGAAACCACACTGGTAGCGTGAGGTGCATGCTCGACAACTTACCAAAATAAATCCTTTATATTTTCTTGAATATTTAGAGATGCTATCGGAAAATTGATTGCATCGAATAAACGGTATTTGTTACAGCAAATGTCCCAATCAAGCTGCTTGCAATCGTAAATTACACATGGAGTAATAACCGATATATCTACACACAGGCTGGCATAATCGAGGAAATTTATACATGAGTTTATAAGATAAGGATTTTGATATGTCGACATGAATGGTTCAGTAAACGGCTCTGCTAGTCGAGTGTTATTATAGCCGAAGTAAGAACTACTTAAATTCAATTAAACTTTCGCAAAACTTCACTCAAATTGATACTTAAAACGATGCAGGAATGGATCCTGTAAAAGAGTATTTAAAGTTGATATTCTAAAAACACGTTTCTTTTCGTGCTAATTTTATTGCTTCTGCAAAAATGTAGCATTATCTAAATTTTCTTTTAAATTTCTCGTTTACTTATTTAAATGAATTTTCTCATGTTTATGTCATTATACAGTTTATCTAGATTAACGTGTATTATAACAATTATTTCATGCCTTTTTTTCTATCAATTTTTTAAATAGCTGAACTACCGTTTTTATTATTATTTTAACATTTTGTCTTTAAGCTCGTTTTTTGGCTTTCAGTTTTGTGACGCTGTCGTTTTTGTTTTGATAGATTGCTAACGCTTAATAATTGTTTTGACGTAATCTTATACGATTCCTACTAATTGAAAGATAGCGTGCCAGTTCTAATCAGACTATTGGCCACATGTTATAACATTTGTCCTTTGTGCTGTTTGACCTCAATATTGAAGCCCCATGTTTTGATGATTTATATAATCCAATTATACGCTTATAATTCATTTATTTGAAAGTGCTCCGAAATGAATTTAAAGATGAGGAAAAATGGTAAGACAACATTATTAAAATATAGATATATTTTTGTATGCTTGCATTGAAAACTGGACTTTTATGGTTTGAAATTTAAATGAATTTTCTGAACACGTTTCACTTTTCTTACACTTTTTAAAATTGCTAGATAGATAGAGAATATTACTATTTATTGTTACATAACACCAAACTAAAGTTGTGGCATAACAGATATTAAAAATATGATCAAAATACTGAATTAGTTCTTCTTCCGACGGTTCACGATTTTCTAACATAATAAACGCACAAGAATCATTCCAACTGTTGTCATATTTTTGGCTACTTTTTATTGGCATAGCACCTTTTAAAATGTCATCGGCGGATCTTTTCATTGTTTACAAATGTTTTATACCACACAAATACTGAATAATTAACTTTACAATTGAAGTGAAATGCAGAAGCAAAACAACTCTAAATTATACATGAAATCATTAATTATTTCAAAATTTCAATTGATTCAAAGAAAAAGTTACATTCACTCATTTGAAAAGTACTTTTCAATACTTGGATATTTATTATTTATTTTCAGTTATATATTATAAATATCCTCGTACATGATATTTTTAAATTTCGGGAAAATAATCTTGAGTATTTACAGATAATATTGTTGTTGCGCAATCTATCTAATATGCACTATACATATATCTAGCAGTTAAAATCCCCAATTAATAAACAAATAGAATATATTTTCGGAGACATTTCCGTTAGTATTGAGTAATCATTATCAATCCAATAATAATAATGATAACAAGGAAGCAAATGGCCTAAATAGAAGCGATGACAATTGCCTAAAGAAGGATTACACAAGGGAAAAGAAAGAATAGTGTGGCATAAGATAAGATTATATAAAATAAATCCAGATACATTTAATATTACAAAATGACAAAAAGACATAATCCATTTTCTAGACACCAATATCAAGAAATAGGAACAAAACGAAGCTGGGTTTATGTAAGAGCTTGAGAAGAAGGCATTATTTACAGATTTAGCTGACGCAATATTAATATTAACCGAAACTGTCTCCGGAAACATATTTTATTAGTTTATAAATGGGTGGTTTTTAATGTTTTATATATATCTTCATATGTAGTTAAATTAGCGAAAGTTTTACACAGAATAGAAAGAATATACTTCAAACGGCGACAATTCTGTAACTAAGAAACCAATAACCTTGAAACTTTAGAATCACCCAGAGGCTGTTTTCTTATATCTCCCTTTGCAACTGGGTCATAGTGAAGTACTGCCAAATAAGTTCTCTTTCGCTCCCTCAGCTCTAACTAGAATTCGATTTTTATACATTTTCTTAACAAAATACTACTAATGACAATAAATACAAGTTTGATTATAAAAAGCCTGATTATAAAGATACAAAAACAATTTAAACGTTTTATTGATTAATTGTTCTAGCTATTTAAAATTGAACATAATATTCGCATCATTAAAAATGATCAGACTGAATAGTATATCTTTTACATTGTGACACAAATTGCACCTACAAATATAATGCAAAAATTCTTTCACATGTTCTATAATCCCCACATTGTAAGACTTTCACATGACGTGTCACAGTCACATGACACTCTTGTGGTATCGTCTCCTCTCTTCTTCAGTGACAACTACCCTGTCCTGTTCTATTCTGGCCTGGCCTGTCCTGACAATTAATTAGACGGCAGTTCAGAAGAGGAAATAAGACTCCACAATCGTCAGTTGGTCTCCATTTCCACCGCAAATTGCCGCCAAGCTAAAGCTTTTGCCACTCCTCCCACAACGGTCCCCAAATATGAAAAGAAACAGCTGCCTAAACCACCTCATCGTAACTAATGATATAGTAAATAAAACATGACAGTGTGTAGTGCCATCCTCAAAGGTAACAAATGGATACCGCGTCTTGTTTTGAAGTTTTATAAAGAGAGCTATGCTATTTGCACCTCCGACAGAACATTACACACATTAAGCGAAGTATTCCAATGATATAATATTCTCGGTTTACTGAAGACTCCTTTTATTTCATTTGAAAATAAATGTCATTAATAGTGGGAAAAAGGCGCTTGCAAAATACTGTCACGTATTTTCAGTAAAGATATATCAATGCCGAACTTATCAGTATTCAATTAATGTATATCTATGTATTTATTTCCAATTAAACATGCAATAATTTACGAAACTAGAATGCAACAATCGAGATTTTGAAATATTCAGGCTAGTTTTCTGTTAACATGTTTTAAAGGATGTTCTAATTCTGTCATAATTAAATTATTAAAATACATATATTCATTAATATGCATGTGTGCAAATGGCTAGCACTACTTTTTTTCAGTCAAAGCGATATAATACATATAAAGTTTTATTTTTAATTTATCATCGCATTTAGTAACACACATTCCGTAGTAAACACTCTAGTCTGTTTGATAATTAATGTAACGAGTTTTTTAATTGGTTCAGTCGTTTTTACATCATTCATATAACAGCAACAGCACTTTCATTTTACTCAATTAAGCAAACTAATTTATGCACTAGATTATTAATAAACGTATTCACAGTTATAAGAATTGTATACAAGAGACTAAACCGATTACGTAATTAAAAAGATTGAAGAATAAACGTGTGTTATTAGAAATTATGATTAAATAAATGTACAACTATTTAGTTAGAAATTCTACACTATGCTGCATTTCATAGGTCAAAATAAGTGCCATTCTTTTCTGAAAAGTATAAGTCTGTTTTAATAGTTCAACTCACTTAATAAATCGAAAACACTGATAATATGAAACAATAAAACCACACGTAAAATAAAATAAAGTTTATTAAAAATCCCGAGCTTTCGAACTTATCTAAAGTTCAATAATAATTCACTAATATTCTAATACGATATCAATATGTATAATATCAGGCCTGTGTATGATTTGTTTTACAGATTATTGTATTTCACTCATCATTAATGCGAGTATTTGATATTATCGGAATTGATCAACAGCCTTCAATCATTAAGTTACAGATGGATGCGCTTCAAATATGCACTTTCTTGTTTCAACACGCTTCTATTATTTTGTAAGGTGCACCAAGAAACTGCAATCATACAGTTATAATGTTTATTGAGGCTTATACATTTAATGCCCGAATCTTTGTTAATCTTCTGACGTATTTCTCAAGCACTTATTTTTTATATTTATCAGCTTAGAAAAGTAGTTTGAATACCCATATACTTACCAGCAGAATACTAATGAATAAGATTCTGACTTTCTTTACAAATAATATTTATATTTATCCTAAAGTAAATTACACAGACTCAATATTTAGAAATCTAGAATAAGTTCAATATTCTTAGTTGTTTGTTTTTTATAAGATTGTATTGGTTATAACAAAGTAACCATAGATACCTACCATGAGATATTGATTTTATTTTAAAGTCCCTACATAGATTGACAATCTGACAAAGAAATGGAGTAACAATAGGAAGAAGTAATTTTGATGTCTAAATTCAAGATCATATTTCCAAACTTATCGTAAATTGTAAATCAACTAAATTGATGTATATTTCTATAATATTGATTAAAAATAATAATAATTTCATAATATTGTTTACATGGACATCTAGGTGGATACTACAGGACGCGCTACTATAGTTGTTCACATGGACAACATATGGAGGGTTTGTTTCGGATGTTTATAATGCCTCTATAAGTATTAAAATCTAGAAAACTTATTTCGTAAACTTTTATAGTGGTCCCAAGAACGCAGATGTATTACTGGGAAGGTGTTTTTTGGTTTGGGGTGTAATTAGGGGTACAAAAATAGGAACAGAAATGAAAGCTAATCTGCATTTCCAAAATATTTGACTATATTTAGAATTATGAACATGTGGGTATGTAACTTTAGATCTGAAAAATTGATGGGATATCTCTGTTCCAGTATTAATTTTTAGATTCCAATATTAATTTTTATTGATTTTCACAAAATTTTGTAAAAAGTTATTTTAACCATTTTTGATAGACTGGGTAAATATATTTTAATAAATGTGTTTCTCGCAAGCATAAACCACTGCAGGACCGGTTTCGATCTGGTTGGATCTCTTCAGCTACAGGCAGGTTTGAACCTGGGTTCGACCACTCAGGCTGCTTGTGAGAGTTAAGCACTTGATCGCTTATGTATTACAGAGGTAATACATTATTCCTGTCTGGCACCCTTTATAATTATAAATATTTTTTGTTTCAATATTGATATCTATTTTTTTATATTCACTTAATATTTTTAATAATACATTTTTACTAGTATACATATACAGGCATTTGGAATCCGCTCATGTTTACTAAAATGATATCTTAATTTACAATAATTTAAAATGCATTTATCTTCAAGGTTACCTTAAAAAATAATGCCTATTTAAATTCTAATTATTTAGCTATAAAATCTGTGCACATCCACAATTTTATTATACAGTTTGTTTTAATTATAGAACTGACAGAGTGTTCTGCCAACCAAGCTACCTTTTTGAGAGAATATTCATGTGTATATACAAAAATGATTATTTAATAAAATTATGTTTTTGGTTTAACAAAATTAGTGTACGGGTTAAGTAGTATATTGCAGTAGTATAAATACTGTGAATATGAACTCTGTAGAATATGATTTTTGCCACCAAACCCAGCTTTCATTTTGTCAGGCTTATATTTCTTTCATTTAAATTAATTAATGTTGCATAACAGGATCGTTTAGCCCATTTGAATCAATTTTACGATAAAATGTATAATCATATGTGAAGGAGTTAGCATAAATATATAATGTATAAATTGTTTAAATTCAAGGATGGATATTATTAGTATCTGTTAATTATTAAAGTAACGTTTAATTTACTTTATCAGTAATTGTAGTTTTGAGATAACATCCTATATCAGAAAAGGGTCCTGAAGCTGAGGTAGAGGGCGCTGTACTGACAACTGAGGTAGAGGGCGCTGTACTGACAACTGAGGTAGAGGGCACTGTACTGACAACTGAGGTAGAGGGCGCTGTACTGACAACTGAGATAGAGGGCGCTGTACTGACAACTGAGATAGAGGGCGCTGTACTGACAACTGAGGTAGAGGGTGCTGTACTGACAACTGAGATAGAGGGCGCTGTACTGACAACTGAGGTAGAAGGCGCTGTACTGACAACTGAGATAGAGGGCGCTGTACTGACAACTGAGGTAGAGGGCGCTGTATTGACAACTGAGGTAGAAGGCGCTGTACTGACAACTGAGATAGAGGGCGCTGTACTGACAACTGAGGTAGAAGGCGCTGTACTGACAACTGAGGTAGAGGGCGCTGTACTGACAACTGAGGTAGAGGGCGCTGTATTGACAACTGAGGTAAAGGGCGCTGTACTGACAACTGAGATAGAGGGCGCTGTACTGACAACTGAGGTAGAGGGCGCTGTACTGACAACTGAGGTAGAGGGCGCTGTACTGACAACTGAGGTAGAGGAGCGGAAATACAACGAAATTAAAGTAACCTTTAATCAAGAACGCTATTCGTCCATCTCATTCTTTTACATTTCCATCTAAGAAAAAAGGTTCGAAAATGCTATTCTATTAATGGCGCAATACTACCTCATTGGGCGCTAACTGACACCCGTATGAGGGAGGCACGTACCCCTCTTATCCCCTCCTCCCCTCCCCCCCCCCCCCTCCGAATTGGCACCTGATTTTTTATATTAAATGTATACATCTTACTGAATAGAATAATCGCACCAAAATAAGCTAGTTTAACCATCTTTTTAGAAACACAGGTATGCCGAAACACCCCTTCTTAATTCAGTTATCGCTCTTTCACTTTAAAACATACAAAATATCTTCTCTTATTCAGAAATATCTTTCCACCCTACAAAACAACTTATATGAAATATGTCCGCAATAATATTCAGAAATATTATTTTAGCTTAACTTTAAATTAAGTCTTTTTTCTTTTTTTTCTAAAATTAAAAATATTCGTTCAACTTATTATAAGTATTTATTCATTGTACTTATTGTTTGCAATATATATACAAAATCTAAAAAATGATAACTCGTTCAATGGAAAAAAGGAAATTCATTCTATTAAAAAATTATGTTCATAATTATATCTGTATGCTTTGTATTATTACAAATTATCCACTATAAAGTAGAATTATTTTACGCATCCTAAAAACTGCATATTGCTAAATTAACAAAGCTTTCATTATTTCATTCTACAATCTGCAGAGACTAGAAATGTATTACATTTTTTTTGTTTTTAGGAAAGAGGAAATTTGTCTAATTAAGTTTTACTTATTCATTATATATACTAGTCTAGCTTATGAAAACAATTACATTTTATCTTAACTCGGGAAGCAAATATCTGAAAAAGAAATTGTAAGTAAGTATTCTTAACTATGTAAACTAGCTGAATTAAACATATAATTAAATTTTTTCGATCCATACAGGAACAACTTTCAAAGATACATATTAATAAGTACGGCTATTAGCCTGTTAATTATATATATTAAGATTTGTTAACGCCATTTTATATTAATCGTAACCTAGATTAATAGACAGACTTTCAACTCTTATTAATTTCAAATGCATCTCAGCTCGTTGTTAATTTTATCGACATAAAATCGATTTATTTCAATGAAATTCATACAAATTAAGTATCTATAAAGTGGTATCACATTTATACCAAGGGTTGTTTTATTAGGCATGCTATATTATGGATTTTTTAATTTAAAGAATTATTATATTTTTTATCTTTAGGTATCGAACTAGTAGTATCGATTTACCAATATTATTAGAGATGAAAATCTAACAATCAATACTCCGTGAATCGTAGTGCATAAAATGAAAAATGAGAACGTTCATTTTTTACAAATTGAAATCAATTAAACTTATCATCATAGAGTAAATTTAGGCAGAGCTTCGACTCATTGATTCTGTATGCAGTTTAATACTACTATTCAACTACTCAAAAGGCTTTTACAAGATATTGTCTTTGTTTTTCTTAAATTAAATCCAATTTAAAACATGTTTAATCAACCACGCACTTCAATCTAAAATTTACTCACAAAACTAAGCCTCATTCTTTGCCTTTCCTAGATACTATCTTAATAAAAGTTGCATTCTTAAGGTATGGTCAGTTGAACCCTCTCTTTGGGCGCACACCAGGAAATATAGCACTAAATGTTGTAAAACTTTATTTTTGCGAAAGTCACGAAAGCTTTTATTGCTCCATTTAAATTCTCCCAAAAACAAGGGAGAAGTATGGATGAACTAATTCTTAATGGATATAAAGTCAAATGGTCAGCGTCAAAGCAGTGTGCATAAAGATAAGGCATGTACCAATCTTTCATACTTACTGATAAACAAGAAAAACAAATTAACTAATAATTATTAAACAAAAATTTAAGAACAAGATTTCATGTCTTGGTTCATTATTAGATGTTCATTCATCAAAATATACAGCGATTCTTCTTAGTGTAGGGGAGTAAAAACACACAAAACATGAAACTACTAATAATTTAAATGTATTCGCAATTTTAAAGACTCTTCAATTGAAACGTTTTAAAGAATAATTGTATTTGACTAAACTTTGTAATCATTTAGTCGTATAGCGGTATACATATATAGTTTAAATTCGGAATTAATTCAAAATTTAGCGTTACATACATTTTGAACTTCGCGATACCATTTAAAATTACCTCAACTTTTAATTTACAAATTTGGCGTGTTATGAAATAAATATTTGATATTTGCCGCTTAACATGGAGTGAGTACCTTGGCGAAAGGATTTTTTGTTTTCAATTACTTCATCGAATTTTAACGCAAGAGGTAATTAATTTATCCTCAAATCCAGGATTGCCGAAGTAAGATTTCACTTCTTCAGAATTTACAACAAATTTCCTTTCTCTTTGACAAATGGCAATGCAGTTACCTGAACGCTAATAAAGCATTAATGAAATCTCCCAAATTGTATGAAAGGATTTGTAATTAAATCTAAGTTGACAATTACATCCATAAAGGATTCGTTGATTAATATTTTGAAAATGTTCGCCTTATATATTGTCGTAAATTGCGAAATACGTGATAGATTATCTCGCCAACAGTCAACCAAAGCTCAAATATGACCAAATCATAGATATTAGTCAGGGTTAAAAGAAGTATTAAAACAAATATCTATGGACCAAATATCTAAAACATTTTATTATCAATATTTAAGATACATTATAAAATAATTTCAACAGTTAAATATGCTTTTGTAAATCAGTATTTTAAAAATAAACATTAAGAAATACATCAAACATTACTTTTGAAATTCGATGATAGTTACAATAATTGATTTTACAATAATAACAGACACTTATTGTAGAATTTCATTCTCGGTGTGGCACACATTTGTTAATTCAAAAGTATGTGTCTGGCACCTTCGTCTTATTTGTTGCATACGCGACAGAGTGGAGAGTCTGCCTTCTTGGGGCCAGGTTGGTCTGTAGATGTTCCAGTAGGGATCCACTTGGAGGTCATGCTTCCACAACCCCCTGGTGAATAGCTAGCACTTCTGATTGGAAAGAGGATCATACCCCGCCAGCTGGGAGGGGGAACTCAAAGTGGCGATAGTCATGGACGATGGACCTGCCTGTTCCTCTATTGTTTGTTCCCTTAGTGGACTCCAGGCAGTTTTCTAATCAACTTCGATGCTGCTTCCTAGATTATCTCAATGACGTCAGATTTCTCGATGGGTATACCTCACATGTTTCCGAGCTCAGCATCATCTTTCAGTTCCCCATTTAATTAAATACTTCTTTGACTTTCCTTGTGCTTCAGCTATCATCTTAGCTTTGACAGTAACAGCCGAAGGACCGCCTTTGCTGAGATGCGACCGGTTCTGGGGTTCGTAACTCTTCTTCAGAAAGCTTACTAGAAGATTCGTTTACAGATTTATACGCTAGCTTTCCATCAGTAATTATTCATCAATCTGGTGAGAAATTTCAAGCTTTCCATTCCATCAGATTGTGTTAGAATCCTTTCTTCCAAAACTTGCTTCGTTGAAGGCCTATCTGTGCTCTTCAGTGAATCTTGACTTCTTGGAACCTTCCAGTTTGGCGTCAAGTTCCTAACAAGACGTTCTCAGGATTGTTTCGCTAGAAGCTTGATCGGTCTTCTGGTGCTTTTGTTCCCTGGTAAGTTGGGGAACACTTTGGACCAGTTTCAATGAAAGGAAGAATTCCTATTTTTTAAGCATCTGTTGAGGATGTTGAGAAGTTAACTGCAGCTGACTGTAAAGGTGTCGTTACGAAGGGCCGAAGCTTCAATTTTCATCATTTATCGACTTTGTCAACACTGACAGTCTTTTATATGGGTGCCACTTTAAATAATAAATTCCCCTTCAAGAACAGTAATCTAACACTTTGAGTGTAGTAATGCTATTAATAATAATAATATAGAGCCTTTATTAAGACAAAATGGAATTTAGAGCACAGCTTAAAGAAATATAGAATTCCTACGGGCTTGCAAATGTTATTGATATATAAGTGGACAAAGAGGAGGTACAAGATGAACGACTGAAAGAAACAATATCAAGTAAAACACAATAGTTACTAAGGATAGAATAAAGAGGAGAACTCTTGTATACGTTTGAAATGAAAGAAGGATAAAGAAGCTTTCCTCTGAGAACGAGCTGGGGGAGATGGATCCTGTGACCACTTGCCCAGACTAGTGTGAATAAAGAAGCTTTCCTCTGAGAGCGAGCTGAGGGAGATGGATCCTGTGACCACTTGCCCAGACTAGTGTGGATAACACGGTTTGCAGTTTGAGCAGAAACTTATTCGATGACAGCTCTTTATCCCTTTTTAAATTATTGCTTTGTTTTGGAATTTTTCTAAATTTAAAATGGTATCTAGTACACATATAACGTTCAGATAATTCATATTTCAAAGAAGTATATCGTATTTAATTGAACTTAGCTGCCAAGCTGATATCACGTGTTTCAACAATCTACATTTGAAAGCACTATGTCACATCTATTGCAAGCGATGCGATGTCTAAATTTGTTTAAGAAAACATTTATATACATATTGCAGAAATTTAGAGCTTCTAAATTTATATAATATTCTCTGCTATGCAAACATGTGATTTAAAAAAGAATTGTTTCAGCATACTTGTTAAAAAACCAGAAAATACATTATTCTCAGCTTTTCTTCGTATTGTGTTTTATTTCGAGTTTATTTACGAGTTTTTCTAGCGGAACGAAACAATTTTTTTCTGTCCAAATTTTAATTAATATTTCAACAACAACTTTTATTCCATACGCTTGATAGACTCCATTCAAAAATGGTAACAAGCAAAAATAAATTACAAGTGTTTCGATTTTTCAAATCTTGTAGTTCATTGGATATAATCAAAGGGAGTAAATATATTCTTGTGTTGTATTGAGTCTTAATTATAACGTTTATGTCATATTAACGTAGTGAGTTAAAATTCATGTGACTTAACTAATTAGAGGAGCAGTTAGGCAAATCATTCAGTTCAATTCTTGAACAGTCAAAATAAACTCAACAGCTGATATTTCGCGAGTAACAATTGTTAGGAACAAGCATCGGAATATTTTAGGTGCGAGTGTACTTACGTCAAACTTTTCTTCTTTAAATTACAAGATGTTGGTGGTTATAAAACCGCTATTATTAATGCTCATTATAATTATTCCATTGTTCTAGAGAAAGAGTGACAAATATTCCCCACTGTTCAAACTACTTTCGACATATAGTTTAGAATCAGTTCTTTACTTGAACCCAAATAAAATTAGCAAATGTATTTTACAATTCTAAAAATATCAAAGTCTCCATTTTGTAGGACTTTTTAGACTTTGATGGTATTCTTAATAATTCATATTTTGGTGTTGGGAATACGAAATTATAATTGATTGTCAAACCTTCCCTTTGACTGAATATTTGAACTTGATGTAGACCCGTTTGGTAGGCCAAAAGACATTGATCAATAACAACTCAAAGGGAACTTGTCCATCTTCGTAATGTAGACTGACGGCACCAAACGATTTAAATTATAAACTAAACTGTTGTGTTGTACAATGCCGCACACAGCATTCTTATTTAAGTCAACTCAATGCAGGAGTATCGATTGCTTCGAATACGTCGACTTAACAGCGCTACATAACTTGGTATAGGCGAGATACAAGGAGAGTTTTCAAATAAAAAACACTATTTGATCCAGACATATCTTATCGAGACATTATCGAGACTTTAACTGGAGATTCTAGCAGTGAAAGCCGTATTTTGAAATAATAAGCTCGAATAACTGAGCTATCCAGAGTTTTAGGAGGCTTTCCCAGTCTATCAAATATTAAAAGAGAACTTTGTGCTCCGAGCATGAATAACTCTTGTAAGAAATATCATCAACTGCTATTCTAGGTTTGGCTCTGATTGAAATATCAATTTGTATTAATGGTAGCTAACTATAACAAAAGTAAGAAACACCAAGAGATCCCTCGAACTCCAAAACTATCAAAACCGTCAAACAACGTCAACAAATATGTCTCCAAATATAAAATTACGCATTTTACAAAAATTTGATACATGTTAAGAAATGTTGTTAAATTGTTGCATATGAAAGAATTTTTGTTGTTGAAATTAAATTAATCGACATATAAGTAAATAGATGAGTATACTTATTCAATTCATCTTGAGCAATTGTTGACATTGCTTTTAAAAATGTCGACTTTTTGCATTTAAATATATTTGAATAAGTTCCTCTGAATAGAAAGTAGGTTACTTCAAGCGGCTCTATCTCGGTAACTAAGCTACCAATGACCTCGAAACTTTTGGAATCGCCGGAGAACATCAGAGGCTACCGGGATAGTTTTATGGGGACGTTTTGCCATATCTCCCATGACAACGAGGTCATTTAAGGTCAAATATTGACAGTTTAGAAAACAAAATCAATTTTAAAAAATATCCGATATTTGACCTCACATAACCCCTCGTTGCTAAGGAAGGTATAAATAAACGGCCACGACTATCTTAATCGGTTGCTTAGTTACCGAGATAAAGCCGTTTGAAATTATCTCCCAAGTCGTTAATTTTAATAACACGGATATTATACTGCATATTATATATATTAAAAAATGCATAAAACAAAACTATTGGAAAGCAATACCTGCGCTGTGTATTTTTACAAAAAATTTAATCATCCCGACATGGGCAGGTTCGTGTTTGTGTGTACAAATCTGTTTGCACAACACAGTAGAAGGCTGGGGCTGGAGTGAACCATCCCTCGGCCTGATTGTAAGCTACCCTTAAATGGTCACACCAGACTGTTGAATGTGTTTTTCATAAATTGTGTATCAGAGGCATGTGTCACTCTATTAGTCCATGCATGATCCGTGTTATAGAGGAGAGGAGAGGAGGGGATGGGGGTACTCGCAGAACCCTTCCACGCGGTTACGATGCACTAATTGCCCTGCTCTCCAAGAATCATCTCTAACGGCAAGTGGTACAGACACACCTCTTAGCTACAGTTCCACTACGCATAGTGGATCGATATTTGTGTAATTTCAATCCGGATAATTCCCACTCTCTCTCTCTCTCTCTCTCTCACTCTTTGCCTGGTAGTTGTCATCTTGTGAACATGTGTTGAATGCGGTTCATGAAATGCCGAGAGAGTTGTACCAAAGCGCTGAATTGAAATGACTCGACCTTTCTAGGTGGGGTTGGTAGGCATCCTACCGCCACCAGACAAGCAGGCTAAATCTTAGCTATAGGGTTGGAAGGGGCGGGCAGAAAAGAATTTCACACATATCGAACTGCATTTGGTGGATTTCTCCTTCTTCGGAGATGCAAATAAAAATAAAAATTTAATTGCTCGAAAATGTTGGGAAAATATTCGACCAATTACAGTTAAAATATTTGTGACGGACATGAAAGAAAAATCTATATAGTATCTTTTGCTTCAATTGGATTTGCAAATATATAAAGTCGTACTACAATGCAATCAATCCTGAGTTCTCATTTATTCATCTATCATGAGATACACTCTCTCCATCGATTATGACTTTCTGAACGTTGTATTAGTCAACTACATATATTAGAAAGAAATTAGACTTACATAATATAGATGGCTAGACGTCCAATATGCGCCAGTTTGAATTGAATTCAAAATAAAATTTCAATAATTCTGTCACGAGTGTATAATAATTATTGTTATCAAACTAAATTACAATCATAAATGCAGTTTGCTTTAATCATTAAGAAAGAGTTGTTATTACATTTAATTTATCTCTATTGAATACCTTTACTGTCGCAATAATTCAACATACTTGATCTTTGAAATAGCCTTTTATGAACTAATTTACAACTTGCAATTACATAACACCGATAAACTCTTGTTGTTCTTAAGCTCGTCATTAAAAGGAAATATTCATTTTCATAATTTTCCAATCTGGAATAACAATGTCACCATTATTATTATTTATTCAATTGATTACTAGTTTGGGTAAATAACACAGTTCACGTTATACTCAGAATCCATGAATAGGGATTCAACACAAAAGTTGACGAAAGAAAGACTTCAATTAATTGAGGTCAATCAAGGTAGAGCTCTACATCTAGGTACATATAATGTTATTCATCCTCATTTATGGCGCACTGCTAATTTGATTACATTGCTAACTCTCTCTCCTTGGTTCCCATCGAGAGAATGTCACTTCCTGTCAGAGTTTCCATAAAACAATAACATATCCTTTAACTACTCAAAGTTGCTTCACTAGTTTTTAAAAGAGAAGTTTAAAACGACTGGAAATATTGAACAGATAAACGAGAATATACATACCTACTCATAACTTTATGATCTTTCAAATCTAAAAAATGAATATATTTTCGGGAAAGAAACTAATAAATATGAAACGTATCCAATTAACGGGGAATTCCTTTTCTAGAAGATAAACTGGGGGAAACCCATCTTTACCTTGGTGACATAGACAAATAGTGTGACGTGGACAGAGGGGAATTCCCTTTCTTTACAGAAGATAAACACTGGGAAACACGGTCTTACCTTGGTGACATAGACAAATAGTGTGTCGTGGACAGAGGGGAATTCCCTTTCTTTATAGAAGATAAACTGGGGGAAACACGGTCTTACCTTGGTGACATAGACAAATAGTGTGACGTGGACAGAGGAATTCCCTTTCTTTATAGAAGATAAACACTGGGAAACACGGTCTTACCTTGGTGACATAGACAAATAATGTGTCGTAGACAGAGAGGAATTCCCTTTCTTTAGAGAAGATAAACACTGGGAAACACATCCTTACCTTGGTGACATAGACAAATAGTGTGACGGGGACAGAGGGGAATTCCCTTTCTTTAGAGAAGATAACACTGGGAAACCGGTCTTACCTTGGTGACATAGACAAATAGTGTGACGTGGACAGAGGGGAATTCCCTTTCTTTATAGAAGATAAACTGGGGGAAACACGGCCTTACCTTGGTGACATAGACAAATAGTGTGACGTGGACTGAATGAATTGTCATGCACTATATTATACTACAGAGCTTAAACGACAAGTGAAGATGTAATGACTACTGACTCGCAAAATGTTATCCAGTTGATATTTATAGTTCTGCGCAATGAAGAACAACCGAAAGCGATAGGTCAATCAACACAAATTATATTTAAGATTATCTAAGATTACTTATTATTGATTATTTAAGATTACCTCATCTGGATAAGTTCCATTTCCAATGTATCAGCGATTGAGAATCAGTTGTCTCTTGTTCATTATCAGTGATGCACTTGAGGATTCCATGTCTGTTTGGGTCATTTTCGATGACCTCAGTTTGCATCGGGGATAATATGTAGTTCCTTAGTTTATCTCGTTCTAGAGTCATCAATATTTATCCAACCCTATTGACAGCAAGCAGTCCATACAGATTGCTTTGACTGGCATGTTTTCTGGAGAATCTTAATATATAGTTCAGCATAAACACAAATCACCCCGCTAGCACAAATGCACAGAAATGTTGAAGTTTCCTCGCAAGATTTTGAAACTTATTCCAGAAGAAAAACAAATATTTATATGTTTCCTTAATTTGACATTTCAAACGTATTTCAAATGTTATTTCTTTCCCTATATTGCTACAGATATGCTGGCGACCTAATCAACAAATATATATGTAAAAGCACACTTAAACAAACTGTGTATTGACATAACGATAATGTTATCTGATTAGGCTAAAATTGACACATGCAGTTCCCATAATTTCTTTGCTAAATTTAGACAATTTCAGCCCAATTGAACGATCTGTTCTTAAATGTGATGATTTATAATTCTCCTCAAATTAATGGTTCTTACTCGTACTCTATGTTTTTCATAGGGAGTGCCTTTTGGTGCTCCAATAAATGCTCCAGTAAATAACCTAAAGTAGTATTAAATCAAGAAGGTGTAGTTGTATTATGAATCATTAATAAATCTCCACCTAAATCATTACAAAGTAAATTAAATTAAAAAAATTGTTATCAAAATTATTACTCGAGAAATAAAGTGGCATTCTCCTAAAACACAGACAAAGTTGCTTTAATGTTTTAAGATAAATGACTTGCACTTGTAATCAATAATTGACTAATAATTTCTTTAATACTCGATTTAATTTATTTAAATGCTCGATTCCAGGTTAAATTGAACAGGTTAAACTCCAATATAAGATCATTTACCTTACTGAGTCATTGGAGAGACTAGAAGGGAACTTTTATTTGGTTAAATCTGAGATGTAAAGATGTTTACAGTTCTCGAGAACTACGTAATTCTTTATATCGAGATGTATATCTCCAAGCCCTCGAATATTCTTTGGCAACTTTTAATTGCTTGCATGTATCAGTATAGAATTAATTAACTATATATGAGCTAACTAGGCAAAGCTTAGTTTCTAAGCTCTAAAATTCTTTTGAATGTGCAGCTTTATTTAATTAGATTTAAATTAGATCATCCAAATTCTTTGTTTTCTTCATCAACTTAAAATAATTAAAGGGAGTATATTTATATAAATACCTGAACGAGTAAAATTAAGTAAAGATATTATACAGAATGGAAAAAAGATATCCAATTAGTAAAATTAAGTTTAATCAATTCTTCTTCAATTAAAGTTAGGTTTTCTAAAATCTATTATTTAGATAAGAATGAGACTCATCCTATATTACATCTTGATTCATGCAATTGCTAAAACATCTAAATAACTAAAATAATTATTATCAATTATGCTGCAGTGATTTCAACGAAATATACTTAAATCAAATTTAATTTATTTAATAATGATGATTAACGGATAAATTATTATGGCACGAGAAATGACCAGTGAAATGTAGCACAGATAATTAATTGCAATTTCCATTATTTAAATTAAAATACGTAATTTATAAGTTGCGAGAGTCTCGGCACCTAAAGAAAAGTGTTACGTGCCGAGAGTCTCATATGCCGGTATTTAGACGAAACGCCAAAAAAACCAAAATGAATGTATTAACAAGTAACCCCTATACACTACTAAAAGCTGGCGGCCACTTGCGGCCGCAACCACACCACGATTATCAAGCATCTCACTATCCTTTGTTTATTTTCAAAAAATTAAAAAAAAATCCACTCTCGGCACATAACAATTTTCTTTGCGTGCCAAGACTCTTGCAACGTATAGTGACAATCTTTAAAATATGCATATAAATACATATATAATAACCCAATTCACATATTGTGTATGTAAGAACAAAGCATTTGTATTGCGACCGAAAGTGTTAAGTAAGCGAAATGTAGAACTCGACATCTACCTTTACACGTCGATCTCTACCTTTACACGTCGATCTTTACCTTTACACGTCAAGCTCTACCTTTACACGTCGATCTCTACCTTTACACGTCGATCTCTACCTTTACACGTCGAGCTTTACCTTTACACGTCAAGCTCTACCTTTACACGTCGAGCTCTACCTTTACACGTCGAGCTCTACCTTTACACATCAAGCTCTACCTTTACACGTCGAGCTCAACCTTTACACGTCGAGCTCTACCTTTACACGTCAAGCTCTACCTTTACACATCGCGCTCTACCTTTTCATGTCAAGCACTACCTTTACACATCGCGCTCTACCTTTTCATGTCAAGCACTACCTTTACACATCGCGCTCTACCTTTTTATGTCAAGCACTACCTTTACATGTCGAGCACTATCTTTACACGTCAAACTCTACTATACACTTTTATTTGTTTGCTTTAAATCCATATTTGTATTTCAACATTTGATAAAAAACCGATAACTTATAGCTATATTTTTGTTTCGTTCGAATATACGTTTTGATCGTATGTATACTCGATCATGTTTTGATCATCAAATGTAACAGACAATCTTTTACTACTCAGTTAAGATTAAGATATTATTCCACTGCATAGGTAACCATGCTAACACGTCTGTTCTAAATACACTCTTTCATAGGAAGATAATGAAGAGGACAAAACTGCTTTAACAAAATGAAAAATTAATTATTTCTTTTCAAATCATATTCCTTTTTTTCTATCTTATAATGTTAAACTCAGCGAGCGTTGTTCAAGTTATATGTGTGTGAGTTATTCGCATAGACCAAATTTTACTTCCGCTGAACGTGATTTTATTAGTATTTCCTTGTCTAAATTCGGTGGCTCTCAGCCTGCGGACTGCTGTCTGTGATCGCATTTCAACGCCACTTTTACAGTTACTAATAATATCTTTGTACCTTTTGCTCTAGATACGTCCAGCCACTATATTCTCAAACAGAGCAATTATGGTTTCATTGTTAAATAACTCAACTATAATAAAAGTAAACGTGTTCGGAACCTGAATTCCCTGTAGCTTCTCGTACATACATTCATAACATTTATTGCAAAAATTGTTCTAAATTTGAAATTAGAGAAACCATAGAGTAATTAAACATAGAGTTTCAATTTCCATTGATTCTACTTTCAGTTTTAAGACTACTATTAGGAAACACAAAAGCTCTTTCAAAATATATATTTTTAATTTATAGTAATTAAAGAGGGAAACAGTTTTAGATGTGATGGCAAAACTTTGCTTCTTGCTGATAACTTATATAGCTACATATGTTAAAATTGCTTGAATGCGGTATTTGCTCTTAAAATAAATTTAATAAAACTATTTAATACTATTTTTAGGGGACCCAATTACATAAATTTTATAACAATAAAATGACTTTCTATATTGACGAAAACTTACAACGTGTTGTATATGAAATCAATAAGAGTCAAACCTCCATGTTTAATTACTATAAATGGGAAAATACAATGTTAATTAGTTAATCAATAATCAATATTTAATCAAGAAAATAACTACGGTTATTATGTAACCCTATCCATACCGGGCTATTTTACGCATCCATATACCGGGAGGGGTGAGGGGTGAGAGGAAGTAGGAGAGGAGAGGAGG
>JAYRBW010099715.1:0-19759 GCA_036023295.1 Invenusta paracnida
GTCTAATTGGTAATTCTCTCAGCTTTACCACGTATACCTCGTTTTGAGTGGCAATTCTTAGAGATTTACCAGGTAAAACATACTGGACCTCCTCGGCCGCCATATGCATAGGCCTTTAGGCTTAGCTCACAGCTCACTTTGCAGAAGTAGAAAAACTCCGATTTCTATGGTTACAGTGTAAACGTTACTTCTCCTAGAACTTTAGCTGAGCCTTATACTTATAGTCTGTATGCCAATTCAGTTTTCGTGCCGATCACAGTTATCTTATTCTAGCATCGTTATAGACAGACGTTTTATGTACTTCCCAATTCTCGCACTGTGGACAACATCAATCGAAAATGCACCGCACCTTTTATATATTATGTATGTCTGTTATTGATTGATCCTATTCGTATATAATAGTAGGCACACCTCCCACCACATTCTACGTACAGAGAAGTAGGTACCTACTCCAGTACTCTCACTGTATAGAACAGAAGTAATCAGCGATTTGTCATCAGTATTGCTTTTGTTGTCTTCACCTATAACGGACGGTCCTTGTAGTTGGGAAGGTATAGTTAACAAGAGGTCTATCACTTATTAATGGTACGCTATAGTCTACTCGAAAGCTTTACATAGTCCATATGTGTTAGCAAGGTAGTCCAATTAAGATGGGATCTAAACTTGTATTATATAAAAGCTAACTAGCTGTGTTGATGAATTGAGACGCGTTAAGAAAGTTGTTGTATCCCCTTCTGGTGGCTCATAAATTATTATAGATTATTAATCCGATAGTGTGTATTATTAAAAGGTGTTGGCGCTTTTGATACTACTCAATTATTGATGTTAGGGGTATCTTGCTTAGTATACCTAGGCCCTATGTTAAGCTATAGAGGGAAGTTTTCATCCGTAATCATATAATATATTAATTTATCATCCAGAAGTAAAACTAATTTGATCTATTTTATTGCTTATTTTAACGTTGTTTTCTAGACATTAATCAATTTATACAGTTCATTCCATCCTTACTGTCTTATTAATTAATTTGTGTTTCTTAGAAATTGTGCTTCAATTGTTTTTAGTAACACTTGCTTTATTTTAAATTGTTACTGAATTTATTGTCGATTCATTTGTCATTTTAAAAGAATTTTGAACTTTCTATGCTTTATTGTTTTGATGTAAATAAATTTAGTTTTATTATGCATACAACGCTGTGATTTTTTTTAATGTATTTCAATAAAATGAAAAGACCAGTCAGGAGATATTAAGAAACTTGCGCAAGTGAGTGGTTTCCCTACACATAAATAAAATAGCTATGGGTAGCTATCCTAACATTAAAGGGCCAAAGGTGCGTCTGTTATATACGGTATTTTACTACGTTGAAGTTTGATTAGTGTCTGAAGGTTTATAATTGATAAACTTCTTATTCAGTGGTGGGTGTGCGTATAGTTAACTTCTCATAATATTCTGCAGTGCTGTGCATTGTATGCGTCTATGGAAAGTTTGTATTGTCGTCCACTTCATAAACGATAGCCTTATACCATAGTGGCCCCTTCTCTGAATACTTTCCACAAAAGACCTGTACTACCGATATAAGTGATAGTAATTTAGCGGCTGGAGTTGCAGTGTTGCTTGACGATGTACAATCGACCGAGCATCTAAGTTAATTGAATGAGACTTAAGGCATTGTACTTTTTAATTACAGTCATACACTCCTGCTCACAAGCGATTTTTCATTGAAAGCTAATAATAATGAAGAAGATCCATCAGTTCACACACTACCAGTGAAATTAAAGTTCATAAACATAAAACAAAAACTGCACTATATTTTGGTTCATTTTGGAGTGACGACGAGTTAGTGTATGTGTAGTGCTGCGATGGCCTATGGTCCTGACGGCAGAGGTAGACGTGATGAATTTTCAGTTTTACCTTCCATTCCAACCTCGAGACTCGAACGTTGTATTGATGACTTAGATTTCCTTCATTTTGATTTTTTGTCATCGAGGAGTCACTATGGCAACGTAATACAGTAAGTTACTTCTTTGATTACAGATGATGTATATTGGCAAATTAGGCATATTTTAAAAATCAAATTCATATTTACTTCAATTATATAAAACAATTAAAAAATATTTAGTTTGATGTCAATCTTCTTTTTCCAAACTTTATTTTATAATATTGTTTTGATTAATTACAGAGTAATAAATCAGTTGATATCTAATCATCATGTGAGTTACAAGCTTTGATTGCTTTGTTAAAAATAATTTGAATTAATTTACAGAAAGCAGAAATGCGTGTTATCTTCTATTTCGAATTATATATTGAGTTATAATTACGGATATTTTTTTACTTATATATTTTATATTGCGTTAGTACTAATATTTTATATAAATTATAACGAATAAATTCTCATGAATATATTTGTTAACTTATGGTATGCCAATAAAACTTACATGCATAAATGTATTATTTTCGAAGAAATGTTTCTTACAAATCGGAAAAACATACCTATATGCGAGATATTTGTGAATCTTCATTTTTGAACAATTTTGAAATACTTAATATTGTTTGCACAGGATTTTGTAATTTATTGTGGAAACGTCAGTGTTCGTGTTTCTATTTAATTAGAGTGTCGTGTATTATTATTGGCATTGAAGCTTGTAAGTTCGTGACTATTTCATCTCTATTGTATTCAACTATGTCCAAAATATAAGAAACGAAATTACGTCTATTTTACTATTATAGTCTATTCTAATGTATCTAGTTGAAAAAGTATTTTAAAAATAATTGCTAGGATAATAATTACTATAACAAATAATTTTTTCCTGACTATTGATATAGTATTCATTTCTTTGTAATTGACATAACATAATTTAAAAAGTGTAAGATTGTTTTTATACTAACATTTGTACACTTTAATATAGATTTTTTTAAGGTTCTAAAAACGACGGTAGAAATGTAAGTTTTTATAATTATATAATTTGTTATTTAACCATGTATCTATAGTTGTAGAAATATATACATTAGGGGATAAGTAGTAATTTCAGAATATAACATTACTTTATATTGTTATTCTATTAATTGTAACTAAGTCATACAAATTTGTTTACACAATTTCCGCTCCTAGATTAAACGATTTTTATACTACAGATGTTACTTTTTTGTTTCTGTTGACTTTATAATATATTCATATAATTTTATAATAAAGCATTTTACAAGCATTTTAATAGACTTTTAATCACTTATGAAATATTGTAACTTCAAGTTTGATGTATAATTCTTTGTAAATTAACAACTTTTTTTATCGGGTACTTAGACATACATAGTATTATGTTTATACAAATTATATTTACATCTTTTTCATTATATCTTATGAATGCATTATACACTATTGACTGTTCCTTTATTTATGTTTATACAAATTATATTTGCATCTATGTATGTTGTTGATATCTTATGAATCAATGCATTACACACTATTGACTGCTCTTTTTAGATTAGCTAAGTTTCTTTTGACACGCAATCCATTTTGCTGCAAATAGTCGCTAGTTAACTGGAACCTAATTAGGTTTTTATAGTCCCCAATTGTTTTCTTTAGACAATAGCGATATGAACCTCAAAGATGTCAGTACAAAGTGGTTTAGTTATGTTATTTACTTACCTTATGGTCTCTAAATATTATTACTTGCGAATTAAGTGCTTTTATTAAGTTTAGTCTTACATATTTTGACTTCTTAGGTGTGATTAAAAGTAAGAAAGTAAATAAAGATCAGTCCCTAATTATAGTACATTGTGATTGTGTTACAACGAAGCTACCTATTCATTTTAGTCATTAACAGGTTGTTGTGCAATTGCGATATAAGCAGTACCATCTACTATTCATTTCTAACACAAATTTACAATAATGTAAACGGTTTTTACGTTTTATCTACTAGAAGATATTTACAGATGAGATAAATAATAGTTTATATAGTTGCAGAATATTATGATTTTGTGGGGTTAGTTTTCTATAGCATAGTACCATTCGAGTTGGATGAATTTGTGCATGTTGTTTTGTTTTTAAAATGATAGAGATAAGACATCTTGCAATGCCGTCGTTAAAAGGTTAATAGACAACTTATTCTATTTTCGTTTTATATTGGTGCTCTCGAGACTCATTGCTTCAACGCGTATGTGCTCTCGAATGTGTGAGAATGAATGTCAATATCTGTAAGATTATGTTGAGTTAAACTGTTTATGAGTGTTTTTAATTTGAATTATATTGTGTTGTTTCCTTAGTTAGAAATCTCGAGAATAATAGGATGATTTCTTTAAAAATGTGAGTTAAGGTCTGAAAGATGAAGGCTGGGGTGTTCCTCAGTCTGTGGAATGTTGTGATTACTTCGTAATACTGGTACATAGTAGTTGACTCCGAGTAGCATTATTATATTATTCTATATTGTGTTAATTATTAATAATTATTATCCTGTTTTAATATATATATATATCATTACTACATTGATACGAATTGTTGAATTACTGTAATTTATTGAATTAATATTCCAACGTTGTTAACACGGCTTCAGCAGTGGACTGAATGAAGATTAACACATTCATTGATCAGAGACATGATCAGGTCAGACTCTACTGTTCCGAACCCACTGCCTTTTAGATTTATATTTTTATATCAGTATTAATATGAATCAATGACAATTTAAGTAGTAACATTATACTTACTTACATATTCTTGCAGAGAGTCTAGCTTGCCTCGACACTTGACCGTTCGCCATGTTATCCGGAAGCCTTCCATCTCGCCATTGGCCGCCCATCTGCCGACATCATCTGTCGGCTCTAATCAGCGACGTGCCGCAATCCTCCGGCACGCTCGCTCTCGGCAGTATCAGGGCCAAGGGGGGCACCAGAAGCGACCTTGTCCCTCTGGCGCGGGCGGGAAAGCGACGCCGAGTAGCGTGAGTAGTGCGGGAAGTCGGAGCACCTGTTCACACGAGGATCTTGGAAGTCAGGGGGAGGGCGGGGAGGCAGAGGATGAGGCCGAGGACGAAGAGGTAGATGACGTGGCGGGGGGCGATGCCTTGGAGGCCGAGGAGGCGGTGGACCTTCTCAGAGGAGGGGGAGAGGATATGGTTCCTGCGCTGGAGGAGGAGGGGGACTTGGATGAGGACATGGAGAGTGACCAGGGCAAGCCGGTGCATCCATCACTCATACACTCGCTCTTCCCGCATGTGCCGCCTGTGATCCGGTTTGTCAAGGAGGGGGACAGAGGTAGGCGAGAACTTGGGAATTTGAATGGGGAGGGGATACTACCGGATGCTTTCACAACGTAAAATATCACAAATATTTGGTTCACAAGAAATCGATTTTGTTTCTTGAACGAAAACTTTTATTTGTTATACTTTAATAATATTTACATTAATATGAATGAGTGGAGCTTCATTATTTTTGTTTTTATGCAGACATTAATAAAAAGCTTTTATGTTATGCAACTAACAGTTAGTAACCTATTTACTCTTTAGATTGTTAAACATTCTTTGATGCTTTCATAATTAATATTAAGTACTCCATAACCATAATTTCATATTTGCTTCTAAAGTACACTGGATACCTTACCTAAAAGAATCCATTACTATGTATAGTTATTTCATCTTGTCGATGTTATTAAAGGGATATATTTGTATTTTCCGAGCTGTAATGTTTATTTGCTTTTTTTGTACTTTTGAAATAGTTTGTTCGATTAAAGTTTACCATCCTTTTGGCATCAATTTAATTACATAGAATTTCAATACATATTTATTATTTTGAAAGAAATATATTCTACATTAAATAAGTTTGATTTTTACTTATTGTCATCATTAACTGTTTTCGTTTTTTAAACTTTTATAGTAAACTAAAATGGGAATGTATGCGAAAGTGTTTATTTTTTAACTCTATTTTAGTGTTTTGCTATTTTTCTTTCATTGTTACATCAGTGGTTAAAAGAAAGGTTAACATTTCAGTGTACAAAAGGACTGAGATCTGTTTTTCTATTAAGTAAACAGGGATACACTGAGAATTCTGCTTCTGAAATAATGAATAAAATTCCCTCCTAACGTTCCATACTTATAGTTGTATATTGGTTGGTAATAGTTTATAGGGACAATTGAGTACATATTATATGCTACAATTGCCATTGAAAGGCCTGTTGTTAGCAACTTCTTAGTTGAGATCTGCTGTGTGTTACTTCCACCTTCAGTCGGTGAAACACGATATTTTGCCCAAGGATACATTTGTTTGTATCTACACCAGTCAAGTTGCCAAAATATCTGTAGTTAACGATTTTAGTTCACGTTAGTAGGTATGCAACTAGCTACACGAGCTGTGATGACATAAATATAAAAAAGTGTCACCCACTTTTTATAAGTATTTTCTTCTATTTAATTTACAGACTTAAATATTATAACATTTTGGTATAAAGATATATTTATTTAAAACAGATGTTTATTGTATTTTAAAATGATAATAAAAATAGAACATTTCTGTGACGTCATTTGTGTGTGTCTTCGCTCGTTCATAATCATTAATTGTAAAAATCAATACACTAATATATTATTATATTGCTTAAAATTGGTGTTTCTTTCTTGACAGTTAAAAAGTTGGACCCAGAACATAGAAAACTACTGAAATGGCGTCTTTCCTCCATAACTCCGGTTGTTATTCGTCGCGCAATCCACCGGTCTGGCTTCACCATATCCACAAGTAAGTACATATCTAGTCGTCTTCTTATTGTAAATGTATTGAATACTAATTCTTATCTATAAAGTATAAGTGGGGTTTAATTCTTTGTGCACAGTGTTTTATCAGCAATTGTATTGCTTTTGTGTGGAAAAGGTCATGCTTAATGCCGGAATAACAGTGTTCAAAACAGCACGGGAAAATAATTTCATTCAGCTTTTTTATCTCATTTTCTGAAACATGACATATTTATAAAATACATTTCACTGAATACATTTTGCTGCTGCCGTTAGCGTTTTTTATTCGACTATTTTGTGTATATCACATTCGGAACACAACGCTATTTAGGCATATTATTCAAATTTAGCAATTTGTTTATTTCTATCATCCAGAGATAATATCATACAATAAAATGCAGGGAGAGTTTCGTATTACAATGCGATATATTAGATATAATGATTTTATAATGTTGGGATTGTGTTTTATTGCTTTGTTTATTTATGTGACATGAACTTTTTGTTTTATTGTATGCTAGCGAATAATTGTGTATACATTGCGAGTACATTTGCATATATTACTGTATAATAGCTCGTACCACTTCAGCTGGCGAAACTTGTAAACGAATTTTTGAAATATTAGTTTTAAAGATGGTACCCTGTATTCCTTTTCTCAACTTCTATTTTGATATAATATTAATGTTGTAGTATTCTGTACTTTATACAAACATATTTGTTACTAATATGTGTACTCTCTACTTGATACCTATTTTATTTGCTTCGTTATTCTCTCAGGCAATCGTCCTAATCAAAAATTGGCAGATACCGGTATGTTAATAGATCGCGCTAATAGTTATATTTTAGGCTATTGTTACATTTTATTGTATGCATAGATATATTAATGTGAGAGATCATTTGCGTATTAAACGGTAAGCATTCTGAATTTGTAGGATAAAACTAAGTCAATAATGAATGCTCTTTCATACATGCCTGCTGTCAGTAAATAGTGTATGATTAGGTTTATTATGCATTATACATAGATATGGTGTTTGCTTTTATTCTGGGTACTGTTTTTACGCTATCTATATTGCTTTAGTTTAGATATCGGCTGTTCATAATAACATCAATTGTTTAATTGCAATAAAAATTGTTTGTTTGGAATGAAAAATATTCTGCAATACACTTTTTTTATTTTCATTTGTTTCATTATTATTGAATATTAACTATGGTTTATGTATTAAATTAATAAATATGTTGCATATTTTTTATTTGTTCTATTTTTTAAATATTATGTAAATTACATTTAGGATTTTATGAATTTCCTACTATTATTGCTTTTTATAAATTAGTTTTTCTTCTATTTTGAATTGACAACGGATTAAAATACTTATAAAATACTTCAGGCATAATCCACGAATGATAAACTATATATTTTTGCGGCAAGATTAATCTTTTTATAATATGTACTTACTCGTTTGTTTTGTTGATTATTATTAGTTGAATTCAAAAGCTTAAATTAGTTTTTATATTTTAATTTAAAAAAGTAAAACAACTTACTTAAATATATTAATTGTACCAAATGAAGCTGTAATTAAATTTTTCTCTGACTATATTGTAACAGGTAAGCTAAATAACATTGTTTTAAAATTGCTTTTATTGTTTTGTTAGAAATATTGGTGGTGCTTTTAATTTAAGTGTTGATTAGTGTTTTTGAAGCTACTTTATTAAAGTTTTCTTCAATTTTATTGTCACATTCAATAAGATTGAGTTATTGAAAATCAATTTATACTCAGAGAATAAAATATATTTTTGGATAATTATTTTAAAAACTTTTGATTTTATAATTCGCGCATAACATTTTAAAACCTACTTGTCATTACTTGTAACTTTTTTAACAAATAGAATTATCTATTTCTAATTCGATGGATTTTTTAAAACTATTTTTTTATTATTACAATGTTCCTACCATCAATGTATATTTTATATGTCACATATATTATGTATATCTTTTTATTTTTTAATTTCAGAAACCCACGATTGGATTGGCTATTTTGGACATCACATGAAGGCCACTTGTTTTCGAACAGTACGAGATTATCAGAAGGTAACTTGTGTTCTCATTTATGTTTGGTTATACTGTAAATTTTGAAATCCACACATGGCAATGGTGTTACGTTAAAATCGGGTTTTCTTGGCACTATATTTAAAGGAATCTCGGAGATATAACTTGTCTATTGGATACTTTTTCTAAAATATTTTCCCTTTCTTCAATAATATTACATAATATGATTTACTCCACATTCATTATGTTAATGTTATTAATAAATATTGCATTTCTTCTACTCCGTAATATGGCAATCTTATGAGTCATATGGGGATATAATGAGGGTGTGCCCAACGTTTAGCGACGATTTCACATTAAAATCGATATTTATTTGTAGATTTGAAATTAAACCTTTGACAAAAAGACTTTTTGTTAATCTCAACAGAATGAAATTAAAAACGTTATACTCAAAGCTTCAAATTAAATAAAAGTGTATTCACAGTTATTATTGGCTTAAACTAATCAATCGATAAGTAGGCTGCGCGCAACCAGTTTCTTAGAGATGACCATAGTTCGAGAGTGGATACCTGTCGCTCTCCAATATCAGTGCCACCATTGCTTACTCATGCTTACAAATTGGGTGTTTCTCCAACTTCTCCTGTTTTCCTGCGCTCAGGTGAACCATCTCCCGGGCTCCTTCCAGGTGGGTCGGAAGGACCGGCTGTGGGTGAATCTCTCACGCATGAAGACCCTCTTCGGGAAGCGAGAGTTCAACTTTGTCCCTCACACCTACTGCCTCCCTAATGACATGAAACGGTTCCGCAGGGTGTGGGACGAGGGTGGTCCCAAGCAGAAGTGGATCATTAAACCGGTGAGATGATCATTTGTGTTCTACATAGCACAAAGTAGCATTAACGTAGAAACTCGTACTGGATTAGGCAGTTTTAAAGCTAAATTCCATTCATTAATTTCAAAACTGTTAATTCTACTGTTTTTACGACTCATTTTTGAAAAATAAACTTCCATTTTTAGTGTTAAAACGTTATAAAAATTAAATTAATATATTATACCTTGAAAATTGATGGCAAGAGCTTCTTTGCTTTTCACTCATGAGCCCAAATGTGTACGTAATATTATGTTTATTAGTTTATTGTTATATATACATATTCTATATTAATTTATGTATATATGTATAGATTGATTATAATTAATTATTTAAAATATAACAAAAACGTATATAGCAAAGTAACAAGCATTTATGCATAAGCAATTCGGAAAGCCTCATTATAGTAATGACGTTTTACATTTAATCATAAAATTGAAATTGTTATTGCTTAGGTACACGAAACACTAAAATAGTGTACGTAAACATTATAAGTCTGTTTATAATAAATTATATAAATATTTTATGATAATAATTCTTCTTCTATTATTATGTCGTGAATTTAATCATAATAAAAAGTAGTAGAAAACAATACTTAGTCACTATAATTCTTAGATGCTCTTCTAGGTCACCTACTAAATGTTTAATAATAGGTAATACCTAGAAACATTATTTTGAACTGCATTGCAATTTTGAAGGCATATTGAAATGAAATATCCGTTGGTTTTGTGGTGCAGCTGGGAGTGTTCTAATCAGTGGTTTGTTAGTATCGTCACGTCTACCTGCCTTTGTAGGTCAACCTTGAGAGTGTCTTAACTGAATGCACGAAATGGTACAAATGTTAGACAGATATTTTGGAGAGTTATGTGCTCCCCATTGAAACCTAAGCTTTGTGAGCGGCGTTACTATGTATTGTTTGTATTTGTATGTAATATTTATATGCATAGATACATTGTTACGACAGAAGCCACCTGAAATCCATTCCATTAAGTTACATTTTAATCTATTGTGATTTAATAATATTTGTTTAATATTATCTTAAATTAATTAATGTCAATATTAATCTAAGAAATTATGATATATATTATGAATTGAATGATTGGATATAATATTATGTAACATTTTAATTAACCGTTAGATTTAAAATAGCACATTAAATTAGTATACTATATAATTAGTTTATTTTAGCAAATATTAAAAAGTATTATAGGTACCTATTCTGTTAACTGATAAATTACTTTATTCATTTTAACTGATTCTCTATTCTAGTTTTAGTCATACGTTCAATGTGCCCAAGAAAGTATTTGAGTTGAAAATGTTGCTTTTAACAGGATAAACCTTTATTACCGCGAATTATGCGAAAGATACTTTATTATTGAGTATTTTGTTGAATAGAGGAAGTAAGTTTGACTCTCCCCACTCAACTCTTCTACAATGCAGCCCGCCGGAGCCCGCGGGAACGGCATCCGTGTCATCTATAAGTGGTGCCAGCTGCCCAAGAAGCGACCAGTCGTGGTGCAAAAGTACTTGGCTCGGCCTTACCTCATCAATGGGAGCAAGTTCGATCTGCGCCTCTACATCCATGTCACCAGCTTCGACCCCCTCAGAATATACCTCTGTCGGGAGGGTCTCGTCCGCTTTGCCACCATCGAGTGAGTTCTAATAGGACGTCTTGTTCCCTGTTTCTTTACAAGCATGTTTAGTTTATAAAACTGGGAAACATTTATCGTAAAAGTAGGTTTTCTTATTCAGTATAGTTGAGATATATTTCGAAATAATAATTCCATTGAATATGGGTTGTTATAATAAGGAATAGCAATAGAATGTTTTGTTTTGACTACTTCTGAAGAATAGTAGTGATGCTTAAAATGTTGTAGTCGTTTTTTATTTATAATATGGTACTACTATTACTTTCGACTTTTACTTGCATTATGGTAGCTGTTTCAATTTAATTTTGTCTCATTTATTAGTCACCGAATATATATTTTATAGTTATAAAAGAATATTAGCGGTTTTTGTGAATAACAAAATGTATAGTTTTATCCAGTAGGTTTGTTCTCATTTAATACCGTTTTGGTATAGTAACCAGTGTTTAGACTTATTGTATATCATTAACATATTATTATTATGTATATTATAATTACAACAATTGCATTTTCAAATTGTGAATAGTACTCAGCTGTGGATATTTTTATAAAATAAAATTTGTTATGGTTTTATTACTCCATGAGTCTCCTAGACTTCGTAATAACACGCCATTAAAAGTCATAATATGTTGATATTTTAATGATACATTAATGATATTATTACTGCAGATATTCCTCCACTTTTCGGAATCTGAGCAACAAGTTCATGCATTTGACCAATTATTCTGTGAACAAGAAGAACGTGGCATACAAGGCGTGCTCCGCAACTGATGACAAAATCGATACGGCTGAAAAGGAAAAGCACAAATGGTGAGTTCAATATTCATATTAAAATCTTTGCTTTTAATCTATATTAAGGGGAAGTCAAAGCTTGTATTGTATGAGAAGTTTATACTGTCAAAATATGACAGTTTGTTTTCCAAGGGTACTGTTGTCCTTTATAATTAACTTAATACTAAAATCCATACCAGGAATAATTTGAATAAAATGCCTTTATTGCATATTTTGAACAATAATTAATTAATATGTGTTTAGAAAATAAAGCGCTACGCTGCGACAGTTAACATTGAATTTTACACATTGTTAGTTATTCAACTATTGTGATTTTTCTCATTTTTAGTGTTCGTAGTATTTATTCTATTCAAATTAACTGTAATGCTATGCTAGTCAGGTTTGGTTAAAATCATTTTTTCTCAATCATTGTAAAATGTGTTCACTGGTTCTTATATTGCTAAATGAACTACACATTACATAATATTAATAGAATTGATATTATTTTAGTGCTTATAAATGTATATTTTCAGCGCTAGACTAGCTTGTTATGAGGAACTCCAGATATAGGGACGAAGGGCATAATATTAATGACGGTCAACATGTTGACTGTTTTGTACATATCGACTGTTTTGTACAAAACAGTGAATGGGTACAAAAGCGTCAAAAAGTCAACATGTTGACCGTAAACATGTACAAAAGCGTCAACAAGTCAACATGTTGACCGTCAACATGTACAAAAGCGTCAACATGTACAAAAGCGTCAACATGTACAAAACCATCAACAAGTCAACATGTACAAAAGCGTCAACAAGTCAACATGTTGACCGTCAGCATGTACAAAACCATCAACAAGTCAACATGTTGACCGTCAACATGTACAAAACCGTCAACATATCCCTCAATTTTTACAACATATGTCAACTTGACCCTTTCGGCCGCCATAATAATGGGAATTAATTGCGATTTTCAGACACACACATACACATACACATTGGAACATTTCCTTTGGCCAAATGGTTGTTAATTTATTTATAATGTAGCTTAAATGATACGTTTTTGCTTGTTTTGTTCAAAATCTGTGCATCGATAAATGGTAAAAAGCTTTAGTATATTTAAATATTTATAGAATAATAGTAATTGGAGATGTTTTTATGGTGAAAAATGAATTTTTAGCTCAAACATAGGTTTCTTAATGTTTTACTAACTCAAATTTAGCAGAAAATGTGTCCTTAGTTTTAGCATAATTGTGTTGCTTCTAATTATGCGTATTTAGTCATGTGCATTTTCAACTTGGTCAATAGGAACAAAATTGTGTTAAAAACAACAGTGTGAGCGACATCGCTTTTACTAATGGGAATTAGTGTTTTAATTGTTTCGAATTGTTATACATACATTGTATAAGTTTTGTTTCCGTCCTGAATTGTCTGCTCAGGACGCTGGGTGCCCTATGGTCCTACCTGGATGAGAGAGGCGAGGATACCCAGCTGCTGTGGACGAGGATCAAGGATCTCGTGGTGAAGACCATGTGTTCAGCAGACGGCTACATCAACAGTTTGGTGAAGATGCACTGTCGTCGGCGGGCCTGTGTTCATGAGCTCTTCGGCTTTGACGTCCTCCTCGATGAAAAATTGAAGCCTTGGCTTCTCGAGGTCAACATATCTCCCAGGTTGGTTGGTTCAGACTGCAGTAGTAAATTGTGTAAGATTATGGGCGAATTCTTGCCAAATGTAGATCGCGGGTACTTTTAAAGATTTTATCTAAATAGTAATTATTCAATAAAAACGAAAGAATCAATTTATTCCTTAGAGCTTATTATTTTATCTTATAATAATTTTGTTATTTAGTTATATAAAACCAGTGGGACTTGATAACACACGATTACTATCTCATTTGTCATTAAGTTATTATCTCGATTTTTTACGTCAATAATATTATTATAATCGTAGAGTAATGATTATACAAAGAGTGTTGTTGACTCTTATTGATTTCATATACATCGCGCTGTAAATTTTCGTGAATAAAAAGTCGTTTTATTTTAATGTTGCGGTAATTTTTATTGCGGTAAATGTGTAGGAAAAGTAGTATTAAATATTTTGATTTAATTAATTTTAAGATCATAATATATTATATGACATATAATATATGATCTTAAAATCAATTAAAATTGTATAAATATATACATTGTATATATTTATACAATTTTAACACGTGTAAAATGTCTGTAATATATAATGCATTGCCTGTGTATCTAAAACTGTTTTTACTACATAAGCGATTTAATTGCAATCGTTTTTCGCAAGTTTTTAAAACAATATTTTGCACAAGCTTTCAGTTAGGTAAATAGTAGGATTGAACTGTGTGCAGAATTAATAAGAGTGGACACTCTTTGTATAGTAATTCTCCGGTTAATAATAGTAATTGTTGTAGTGATAGTAATTATAATATTAGAAATAATATTGTATCAGAAATTCAGACAAGCAATTTAGAATATTGCAACAGACATAGTAATGTGAATGTTTTGCATTTGTTTTTAATTAACTGTGATCATTGTGTGGTACAAAATATAAAGACACAAAACTTTCAAGCATTACATATCATAATATGGAGAATTAAAGCTTTCATTTTAGAAATAGCTTGTACTTTAGTTCAATGCTTTACTTTAACTGCTTTGCTCAATGACGCCCACCTTTCTCCTCCCTGTAGTCTTCACTCGAACTCCCCTCTCGACGTGAAGGTGAAGAGTGGTATGGCAGCTAGTATGCTGTGCCTCGCCGGATTCCAGATTCCCGACCCCACTGACATCCACCCCACCTCCGCCTCAGTTGCCACGGGAGATGGTGCCTCTTCCTCATCCTCCTCCCAAGCTCCCAGCTCCACGTGTGCACCGCCCGATGACTTTACAGCGGACAAGCGACTCTGGGACCCACCACACACGTCCGACGAGAGGGCCAAACACGCCTTCTACACACAGCGGGCCACGCAGAGCCAGGTTCGTTCAATAATTAGCCAACGATTGGAGTATTATTATCAAATAACACCACATATTTAGTTCAATAATTAGCCAGCGATTGGAGTATTATTATCAAATAACACACCTATTTAGTTCAATAATTATGGATAGTAATAAAATATGTATATCAGTGATTACAAATTATTGATTCAGCATAAAACAGTATTGAAATCTGCGATTTGCATAGTTTTGTACAGGTTTTCTCAATCATTTTCGATTTGAATAGGTTTTGACGTTATATTAGCCTTTTTACTTTAACAACGTGGAAATATGACGTCTTATTTTCATTTATTTGACAATGTTTTTAAGATAGTTAAATTTACAGCTGCTTTTTTTGTCTATTTACGAATTTAATTATAAAACGTTATTAATGATAATAGTCTATAATTGGAATCCTATTGTTCTTATACTTGAATATAAAAGTATATCGAGTAAGCACCTAATACATCATATTTATTATTTTTATACGTAATTGTGTATATATTTTACATTATTTATGCAAGAGCTGCTAAAATATATTTCTGTAACACTTCGTATCACTTTCTAAATTTAGATTAGTGACCACAATTTTCAAATATAAGTTATTGTTCCAGCAATGATTTGCAGTTGTGTATATTTAATGTATAAAGAAAGAATAATGCGTGCCTGTTTTAAAGGTAGAATTGTTGCGATATCCACTCTACTCAGGTTCAGCAGACGATCCTTGATGTACTGACACCGGATGATCTCCGCATCCTCGTGGAGTCGGTGGACGAGTCCTATCGATGCGGCCTGTTCGACCGTGTGTTCCCACTCCCAGGACCCGAGGGGGCTCGCTACCTCCGATTCCTCACGCAACCGCGCTACTACAACCTCCTCCTACACTCCTTTCTCACGCGCTTTCACAAAGAGTCCAGTCGAGGTATTGTGCATGTCTTCTTTTGAGGCAATATATCAGAGTCCTTCTTTAGACTGACTCGTTTATTGCTAAATTAAATTAGTTGTTGGGATTTTTTAAATTACCCGAGAAAGATCATTAAAAACGAAAATATTATTTATTTGTTATTAAAGACACATTTCAATCTATTGCTAACTTTATTTTAATAACCTCTCTTGTGTTTAAAAATCTATTAATATAATAATATGATCTTTTGGGATCCAATCTTTTCAAAACATGGCAAGATAAGAAATCCCAGAAATGTAATATTAATTGTATATCTAATTATGATTTAAGTGAATGTTACGTAGGCTCGTATGGTGATTACTGATGTATTTATACCATAATATATAATACTAATTTATTAAATTCATGTTATATCAAAACTTACGACTCGACTAACATAACATTAACATAACTTATTTAATCACGTGTGTCATGTTAGTCAATCCACATTTTAGTCGGGCATATAACCTGGTTGTTCATATCGACTCCTCTCTTTCTCTCTCCGCACTCCAGGCGAGGCCCTCTTGCACCATCTCTGCTCCAAGCGTGTGCACCTCCAGTCAACCTCGCAACTGGCCCACAAATGGACTCCACCTTCCGGCTCAACACTCACCGCCGCCTCTCTATCCTCGGCTCTTAACTCCCTCACCCCCAGCGTGACACCCACGCCCACCTCTACCCAGCCCCCTAGTCCGGCTGCATCACCCACTAAACACAAGGCCAGCAGTCCGGGAAAGCGCTCTTCGGTAACCCCCACAGCCTCTTTCACGGCGCCCAGTTCGCCCTTCAAACCTTCGGTCGGTGAGGGAGCCACATCGCGTTCCCCAGCCGCTGCCTACCTCTCAACTGGCCACGACTGGCTCCCCTCTGGATCCTACTTCAGTAACGGTCATCGCAATCATCAGCCACTACCGCCTGCTGCTACCAATCTCATGCAGTACCGACTGCCGAATGAGGGATCCCCCAATAGTCTCCGGCGTAGGCATGACGACGTCACTAGTAACAATGCCCCGGAGTCGAGGGAAGAGCCCTCCTCGGCTTGCCCTGTTTCTGAAACGCTGATTAGGTGACATTAGGTGAGTCAAATGAAATACGAGTTTTGTTACTGACCAGCGCTGTTATTACCGGATGTTAGTATGATTAATTGAAACGTTTGGTGGAACGACATATTGTAACCAAATAGTATTTCTATAAATTCGTAATTTGAATTATTCTCGATTCGCTTGCTTATTTATGTGATAATTATATGCTGTTTTATTTTTTCTATTTTAAGTCACACTGTTAATTTAATGAAAATTTACAACCCTGTATGTTGCAGTAGACTTTATAAACGCCATATTATCTTTCTAGACATTTATTTTTAGAGTTTTAAAAATATATGTTAATACTTTTTATTCTTGATTAAATATTTTGTTTATAATACTCATGTATGTAAGAAATAATGCTATGCTTCCAAATGTAAAATTGTAATAGTTTAAAAACAACTTTAAATTTATATCTATTCTCTTTCAGTCTACTTTTCCTTTGGAGTACGGATGAATACTTACTTTAGAAAATTAATTCTATGCCTTGCATTTTAATGGAATGCTGTTTGATTGACTTACAATATTTCCCCGTGGATTTTGATCCACATTATAAGCCAGTCAAATATCTGTATCGGCTAGCTATCCTTGCTAATATTAATAATTGTCCTATTTTTTAAAAATACATTTGTGATGACATACATGATTATACTAAGTTTACGTGAAATGAATTCGTTCTAGAATTCTATATGGAAACTTTCCCATTTTTTAATGGTAATTGGTTTATTTGAATAATAGATCAACTCTCTGACTCTTATTCATTACATTATCTGCCATTGTTTTTCACAGAACGTTATTCCTTTTGTATTTTTACTATTATCTGTCTTGTGTATGATTTGTTATATTGTAACATTAATTTTATTTTTGATACCTTGTCTACCTACCCTTAATTCTATCGTACAATTTAACTTTAATTCGATAAGACATTAATTTGCGTCGACACTATTTTTTTCCATCAGGTGCCCTTTCTCACTCGCCAATGTATTTGTATCATCAATTGTATTATCTATGTGAAATGACATTCGATAGTTACCTGTACTGTTGCCTTTTATTCATGCATTATATTATGATGAGGTCAGTGTTAGTCAATTGAAGGCCTTCTGTATCCTTTATGGATTAAGTACTATCGGTGTTTAATACCTTCCTCTACACTATTTTATTAATAAATATTTATATTTTAACTATTTATTTATTTTATTTTTTCACATTTCTGTAAAGGAAACATTGCATTAAACATAGTAATCAGCCAATACGAGTAGGTATATACTTTCGCGCGCGATGTAAGCTATTCTAAATTTACATATTATATAATTTTGTTAATCTGTAGATTGAATCTAAACACAACTTTCTTAGAAAGAAACTAAAATTATGGTAAATGTATATTTAATTTTGTAACAATTTATCTGAATTATTTCATATTCTGGTCTTGTTTATTGCCTAGCTCTACCAGACTTTAAAAAGTTTGATAATTAAAATTTTCCTATGGATAATGGATACATTTTAACCTTTAATGTTTGTGACTTTTCTATACCTCAATATTGCTAACTATTATGTTTTCTTAACAGTACTATTGTGTGTCGTTTATGTGACCAAAAACTTGTGACGGCACTAAATTATCTTCCAATAACAACGAATCTATCAATATTTTTATTCGAATGCAAATATCGGTCGATCTATCGAAAATAATTAGATTCATTTTATTTTTAAATAAAATAAGCTGAAATAAAATAAATATATACCATTCATTGGCATATCTTTAAAATGTCTAATATATATTCCATATGTTTTGTTAATTAATTGAATCTACTGGTAACACGATATTTTTCATCACAGTGTAGTAGGGTTAAGTTATTGGTAATTGTAATCGCGATTGTAAAGTTATGTTGGTTTGCGATATCTATTCTATCAATCAGTAATCTAAAATGTGGCAAAACCTATAAAATTTATTTATTCAACAAAATTTAATTAAAAATATATATATATTGAAGACAAACAGATAAGTTCAAAATTGATTCTTTCTTAATGTCTCATACATATATTTTGACTTCATTTTATATACTGCGAATAATTCAATTGTTATTTTACAATATATTACATATTATGACATAATTTATATCATTATAATAAGGTAATTTACGTATCCTAAGAATCAAATATCTATGATATATATATTAAGATGGGAATGAGTACGAATATTTTTTTTAATGTACAATATTGCAAGGAAAAAGTCGATTGAATGAAATATGTATGCTGAATAATTATCGCATAAAAAATGATTTTCAAGAATGTATCAATTATGTTGTACATTATATGCATTAGATAAAATAACTATTTTCTTAAAGTGGAAACGTTTACGATTCCGATATCGCTCTTTAGGAAAAGTTCATTACAAAAAGTCTGAATTGTTCAGCGTAACCATAGAAATTAAGTAGGTCATGTATGATTCCCGATATGCCTCAGCACGTGTCCAAATCAAAGCATAAACAAAATTGAATTCATTACAACATTAAAATGGTAGGTTTTAGTTTTAAAGAAAGTTATTTGCATGAAAAATATTGACTTTCTTGATCGTTTGTAATCGATTCATTTAAAATTTTAGTTTACTCTGCATCGATTTGCTTTAAACTTAATATATTTCAAAGAAGGAATGCGTTCACGCTTTATGGGTATATAAGTATATTTGTAGTGCGACGTTTCGCGAATCTTTAACAGCAC
>JAYRBW010099726.1:0-19754 GCA_036023295.1 Invenusta paracnida
TCCTATATTACCTACTACATAGTTCGCTTAGCTTTACTAGCTAACGACCTATTGCCATAGGTCTAGATATTAAAAAAGCCTTTAAAAGCAGATTTGCTTAAAAACAACAACACAAATATAGTATTAGTCTTTCTTGAGTAATTGCCTTTTTGCAGATTGGATATTTGATCATGGGGCTGATGATTTAGAATTTGCTGAGTGGTTAATCAATGAAATATAAGCTGATGGAACATTTCGATGTATGAAATAATTTTCCAGCTAAATGGATGGGTGAATCAGCACAACTGTATATTCTGGTCAAGTCAATCTCCCTGGTGTGACTGTTTGGGTGAGAATCTCCTACCATGGACTAATGGGATAATTTTTCATTGATTGAACTCTAATGGGTGACAAGTATATGGAGCTTTTTCAAATCCATATGGCACCTAAGTATCAAAAGGATTTTATCTAAAGGACAATTTATAGTACTATCAACAGGATTGTGCACTTCTGCATTATACCCTTGTTGTAAGAAATTTCCTTGGTGCCACATTTCCCAAACCTTGGATTGGTTGTTGAGGTTCAATTGAATACCTCCAAGAACTTAAAAAAACTACTGAACAGAACATACGTCCTAGCCAAATATATGATCTATATACCTTGTTCTACATTCATTGCAATTTTTAACTTCATTGATCAATAACTGCAGCCTATAGGGGTCAAAATATACAAAAAATATACATATTTGGCACAGGCGAAAAATGAACTGTATTTTTGTACATTTTGACCCCTATGGGCTGCAGTTATTGCTTGATGAAGTTGAAAATTGGTATGAATGTAGAACTAGGTATAAATATATATATATAATACATTTGGCTAGGGCATAACTCATGTTCTGTCCAGTAGTTTTCTGTAACTTTGGCTCAGGAAAAAAATTATGGTTTTGGCTCTTGTGGAAAATTGCCTTTACCTAAATATTTACATCTAACTGCCTATATTGTAGCTTTATTTTCCCTTTTTTTCTATTATTTTCAACTTATTGTTGGGCAAAGGATTAATACTGCTTTTACTGATTATCTCCAAAACTGATTTTTTAAGAAAAGATTTTCCAATAAAACATAAATATCAAATAAGAGGATTGACAAAAAATATTAGGAAAACATTTAGTAGAAATTGACCACATTTAAAAGGGTGTAAAAATATTCTTTTAAAAGTTCAACTGTGGTGCATTTTGCTTCCTGTCGCATAACAATTACTTTTTTTTCATAATTGAATTTTTTGATTCACTCTGGCATGATTTATGTTTGATTAAAAATAGGTCTATTCTTTGCATTATGTCTAGAGCTGATGTACATATTATCTCAAGGTACATTGCTGATGTTCTTATTTTTCTTTAGATGATTGTATAATTAATAAATTATTTAATATATTTACATTTAAATATCTGTAACTATTATAATAAATTATCATTATATATATATATATTACTTTATATAAAAATATTATATTTAACTTGAAATATATTTAGAAATGAGCTAGATATATATTTTTTCAGATTAATAGCTTAAATTTCAAAATGAATTATTAAAATAAAATAATGGCTATACTGAAACCATGGTTGTTTAAAGTTGCAAATAAAGAGAAACACCCATTTCATTTTATGCCAACAACTACACAACAATTATTAGTCAAAATAAACATATTAGCATAATTGCTGAGTTAAAAGTATATACATATAGGACTTGCATTGTTTAATTATAAGTATATTTGAAATACCTAAATTACGAAAAGAATAAATAGTTTAACAAATTCATTAGCTTATGAACCTGAAATTGATTGTCAGAATGGTTTTCAATTAAGTGTCTTAGTTCAGTAATGAGCCGTGCAAATAACATGATTGATTATATAAAAATACTACTATGTTTATCTATCAGAAAGATGGTAAAATGTGGAATGGTTACTTATTCTATGTATATTTAATTGTCAAATATTTCTGATTTAACTTAACACTACTATCATATTTTATCAATATGTTTATTAAATTATTATTATTTAAACTTTATTCTCTTTCTAACAATTAAGAGAGAAATGCGTCCTATTTCGGGTGAAATAGAAGACAATTCTTTGTCTCCAGGGGATTCAGATACATCTTCTTTTGGACTCTCTCCTGGGGATATTGGTAAGCTTTACCATGGCGCACTTAATTATTGATTAAATAAATTGAAATGTTATTTATTTGTTATAGTTAATAACATTTCTCATTTTTTCCAGTTGATTTACCTTGTTTACAAGCACAAATATTTTTAGAAGATGCAGAAAATGTAAGTTTATTATCATTTTAAGAAATTTTAAGATTATACCACCAGTTTTCTTTTTTTCTTTTTTTAGTATCGATCGATCCATCACAAAATTGATCAATTAAGTTTGAAATTGATCCGGATCTACTACTCACTTCCAGTTCGTATTTTACTCCACTTGACTATATTTCTACTGCTACTATTTCCCTTTATTGAAAGTCCTTCGAGTCTAAGTTGGTCTGCAGATATTCGCAAGAAGAAGAGAAATAAACGGTTTGCTTTTCCCTGCGCTGCCTTGGAGATATTTGAATTCTGCTTTTTACTCATTTTAAGTGGCGATGCTGGTTTTAAGGTGTGAATGGCATTTATTATATTATCTTAACTGAGAACATCTTTTATAATTATTTTAAGAAATACGTTTATTTATATAATCATTATTATTTATAAATATTTTATTTCTAAGAATATTATAATAAAAATATTAAAACTATTACTTACTTGCTCTGTGCAGTTAGTAATATTTTTGTAAAGTTTGTCTCAAACAATACATTGATTGCTTTTAACACACAGAAAAAAGTAACACGTTTTAGTTTTCTGAAATCAATGTTTTTTTCGGTTTATTTAACATTTTCAATAATTTAATAATGATATTAGTTATATTTTTCGCTAAAACAATTCGTAAACTTCTGTTTTATGCATATACAATGTTTAGGATTTTCTATATTAGCAGATTTCTAGTATTAATTTGTAAGACTTATAAGGTACGTATGTATAAATAAATATTTAGAGACATGTTTTGTATATTTGTGTATTATTATAACTACTTCTGTATTTTATAGGTTTTATATGTATACATAACAGAGTAGGTATCTATTATTAAGTATGTCTTTATTGCGCGTTTATTTATAATATCTGATTTAGAATGTCTTTATTACAATTTTCAAATGTGTATCGATGACATATACATATATCAGTACATAAAATACTGTATTTACATTACATACATATATTAGGCGCTAATTAACTTCTACCATCTTATCAATTGTCTTCAGGGTCGAAGGTAATCTTAATGTCCAATATTTATACTGCATCTACAGTATACTTAATGATACATATAAATGTATTTGATGTTTACTTATATGCTAAACGCAAATGCTGCAATGAGTACAACAGTTGATTAGCAATATTGAAATAACATCCGTAGACTCGATTTAAGTTATCATGTAAACAGGTTATACATGAAAAATACTTAATATGTTCGAAATTATAAAAAGTGTAAAATAACATTTTTTGATTTTTATCTAATAATAATAATGTACATTTTATAAAAAAGGTTATTTGTATTCAATTATATATATATATTCTTTATTGAAGGTGTTTGTTTATTAACTATACTAATTGCTTTACCATTTATTAATTAAGACTAGAATGCTTTAATAATATTTTAAGTATTAAAACCTTTTTCAAGAATACATGAGGAATTTATTATGCTTACTGAATTATCTTTAGTATCGATTGGACTGTCAGTAATTATGTAATCATCTTTTATTTAACACCATTTAAATCGTATGCTATACTAAGTTAAATGTTTATTTTTATATAAAATAGATACCCAAATGTTTATATTTAAAAAACGCCACCCCTTTGTATTTTTTTCGTATTTAAAGTTAAAATACTACATTTCAACGTTTTAACCGCATTTACATTATATTTTAGAGTTATATCTACGGTATGCGCAATATAAAGAGGAATCCATGGCTCATTGCATATTATATTTGCCTCGCCTTATCATTTGCGGATTGGGCTTTTTCAATGGGTTTTCTGTGTACTGAGGTATTATTAATACATTTATCGATAAACATTTCAGATATAATAAAATGTATTATTATCCATACTTTTCTCTGTTAAATGTGTATGTATTATTTTTGTTATCTCCACAAAATAATTAAACAGAGGGTTGACTCCAGAATATCTCGTGTCTATATCTGAATAGTTTTATAACATTTTACTGATGGGATACATTTAATTTGTAGAATACATTTTTAAAGACTCGAATAAATTATCAAAACCATGTAATATATTACTTTTCGTTTTCAAACTTTTTTTAATGGTACAATAAAATCCAATGGTAAGGATACTTATTAAAGTTACTTCTTTATTCTATATAAATCATGCTATATATTCATTACTCTATGATTATCGTTGCAATTAGTATATTATAATATAATAATATATATTTGTGGTAATAGTAGTAGTATAGTGTATATTTAACAATTTAAATATATTGTCAAAGTTGAACATCTGCCCTACAATTATAGTATTGTAGTATGCTTTTATATAATTGTATGTACATATTTAGTATGTGTGTCGTTTTAAATTCTAGTTCGCATTTAGAATTATTTTAGAAATACTCGCATAATATTTAAGTAGTAGTTATCAGATTAAAGAAATTAAACGGATACTTACAGTTACAACAGAACTAAAATGTAATGTTCTTATCAATGCCTGTTTTTTCTATATCAATACTGTTTTTTTCTAAAAAAATCTTATTGTGATAATAACACATGCTTTACATAATTATAGATGATTCGTATTCGACGGTACCTGCGACCGTTCTTTCTCATACAAAACTCCCCAATGATGAAGAAGATTATCAAGAGTTTGAAAAATTCGATTCCTGAGATGATAAGGTGATGGACATTTCATTTAATTATACTTGTAATATTCTCTAATATTATAGCTATAATTAAACTCTAATTCTAAGCCTTAGGTCTTTTTCTTGTTGTTTGCTTGTAGTGCCCTTGTTCTACTCTTTGTTTGGCTGGTTATGGCTACCATTTTCGGGATGTATCTCTTCTCATCAGATGCAGAGAAGACAAGTAACGTAACTGATCCTGGCGGAGATTTCTTGGACAGTTTTAGGGAAGGTAATCACTCAAGACCAACTCGCGAGGTTTGTTGATTTTAAAGTATTTGTATTGCTGGACACAAGGCTATAAATGGTTTCAATATAAACTGAATATGCTTATTAAAAGGATTAATTCATATATGACAGAACGCGGTCAAATTTTAACGCATAGTAGCTTACTGCATCGATTGAAACTTGTATAAATAATATTGGCCACATTAATTAATTATATATTGACTGTGTTGAAATTTTTGTTTATTAATCAGCATTGTTGACTTGAAGTGTAATTTTATAGATATGCTATATATATATTAGCATTTTTTGTTCGGTTTAGTATTATTCAGCTAATGACTGTGACTCGTCTTATTCTTTGTTACTTATTTCGTTGTAACTTTATATTTTTAGCCACCGGTAACCAAAGAAGCAGATGATTACTTTAGCAATTTCTTTGAGAGTTTGTTCAATCTGTTAGTACTGCTGACAACTGCTAACAACCCAGACAGTAAGTTTGTACATCCTGGTTAGTGAGTTCTCAGTGAATGCAAGATTATATATATTTTAATCTCAAAATATAGTACTGTGCATACTTATTTCTTCAGCATAAAAACTTACATTATATTGAATGATATTCTTTATAAGGACGTTATGCTAAATATCTATCTATAGTTTATTGAATGCATATTTAATGGTTGAATAATGTTTTGTATATTATGCAATTAAATAAAATAGGCTCATGAAGAACCACCGTCTCAATTTATTACGTTATACTCGCATTTTTAAATTCCAGTGACTTACATACAATAATACTTCTTTTATATCTTAAATTGTCTATCACTTGTATAATTATTATTTAGTTCTATATACAGATATACAGATATATACAGATATACATGTATATATACATTGACATCCATTATATCCTACATTTATAATAAACATTCTACGAAAAACCATTAAAATAATTTTTATTTTAATATTTAGAGGTATACATTTTTAAATGAAATACAAAAATTAAATATTCTGTAAATTGAGACGCAATTAACTATTAATTACTGCAAAATATTTTATACCACTGTTATTAATAATCCTCTTTTTTGTAATTTTAGTTATGATGACTGTCTACAACAAGAACCGATTTTATGCAATATACTTTATCACCTTTTTGCTCATCGGTCTGTATGTTCTCATGAATATTCTTACTGTTATCGTGTACAACCAATTTCGCGGTTACTTTCTTGTAAGTTTTCTTTAATTTTTTGTATTTTTGTTACTCGGTTTTATTGCTATGACGAATTTATAGTTTGTATTAAACATAAATTAATCTAAAGTGCATCTTTTATTTAATTATGCTTTTGCGTTACTCAACTGGAGAAAAGCATTACTTATTATATAAATATTAAGATAAAGTGTACCTAATCAATATATGTGACAAACTGACTACAAGTATAACCAGAACCAGAGGATGGCTGCATGACATATTACCATTGATGTCTTATATTATATTTCGATTGTCAATTAAATTGGCAATATACAACATACATATATATAAAATATGTAGTATTTTGATATTATTTATTGATAAATTAATTATACGTAAAAAATACTCAATAGTCTTTACATACTTATAAACGTATAATATTGCGCATTTTCCCTTACTTCTTACTCAGTGCACAACTAACATAAAACTACATTTATATGCATAGACATAATATACTGTAGAACGTGATCAATACGTAACCATCGTTCACAGATTAGGAAGCTAAACACGTTAAGAAAAATGGCGGCATTGTTATTAGTAAAAGTTCTGTTTAAAGGAGACTTGTGTGTTTTAATTAATACATATTTCCCTTGATCATAATATGAAAGTCCGATGAGCCCACGCTAATTATTTTAAAGGAATCTTTAGAGGAAATATTGCTACATGTATTAAAGTTCACTAAATGAGTTCCTATTGGTGATTTTTCTGATCAATGCTCCTTGAACCTAGTCGTCAATTTTTTTATTATTATTTTATAATGTAAAACATGTTAATATTACACGAACAGGAGAATTTGTAAGCAATCTTAGACTTCAGTTCGATTGGAGTTTTCGATTATGAAATTTAATTTATACAATTTACGAAATTGTCTGCTGGGGATATATAGAGTTATACACATATTAACTCAAATGTATCTTAGTAAGGAACTATAAGAGAACATTGTCTACAGAGGAGTGCAAACAATATAATTATTTTGATAATAACTCTATATCGAATATATTACAGTTTATAACCGGAAGAATACTACACGCAATAATATAATATGTTTAATAATGTTTATAATAATATAATGTTTAGTGTATGAATATTGTCCTATTCACGCCTATTGATTAGTCTAGTTTTCTGACCAGGTTGTCATCAGGTTTTAATTTACCTTATTCTACTGCACAATATTTATATATATGATCACGTCCTGCAGTATATTGTCTATCTGTATAATAGTTTTATTCTAGTTGTGCGTTGAATGGCAGTTTATTTCCTATGTTATTCTTTAACATCATGTTAAACGAAGCTTATAGGATTCAATTCCTAAATTCCATAAGTAATTGAATCAAGTTAAAAGTATAATAGACTTGTTCAGATCTTAGCGTGTCTAACCACGCACCGCTACCAGAAACAAATATATAAATAATTATTATAGACTGGACAAACATTTTTAAACCAGTCCAATGATTGATTCAATACGACAGCGTTAACAGTTTACTACAACCAGGCCAGGAGTACGTTGCGAGACTCGAACCACCGACCTACGCGGGTTTGTAGGCCAGCGCATTACAACCTCAGCTACGCCCTCCTTAAAAATGTAGTTGTCTGCAAGCATTCTTATACAGTTGAGTATACAGCTGGGTTGTATTTAGACACGCTAAAATTTGAACAAGTCTATCGTATTTACATATAACAGGGGCGGCCACATTCTCTCTCTCAAGAGTAAAAAGTTGTTTCTTGCAAAATTCAGAACTATTGACGATATTAGATTGTGAACTTCTAAATGTGATATTCTGTGGTGTGCCTAACTGATCATTGTGTTCCTATTCTGGTCATGAAATAGATCTTTCAATATAGACCTACTTTGGACCGAAAGCTGTAATAAACCTAGAATTGAAAGTCCATTTCGTGACAAATATTTATAATTTATTTATTTTAATGAAGTATCTACTCTTGTTAATTGAAGAAATCAACCAGCTGGAATGAATCTTAATGCCCTATTATCAATGAACTATAATTAATGTATACTTTAAATGTAAATCAAATTAAAATTTATTAGAGCTACTGTAATTACTACTGCTGTGTCATCCTACAGAATATTTTGATTTCCTCCTAATAATTTAGATTTATTATTTTATTAATTGTTAAAAGGAAAAACAAAATAAAGATTTATTTTTTCCAACTTTAGTTCTTTAGCTTTTAATACATTTATAATTATATCTCACATATTTTATATCTATTTTTAACATTTCCTTTTATTTTTGTATTTCATTAACTAGACTTCCATGCAGACAAGTTACTTCAGACGTCGTGTAGCAATTCGTGCAGCATTTGAAGTGTTGCAAAGCAGAAGTGTAAAATTATCACCAGAAAGATGCAATGAAAAGTGAGCTTTAATTTTTCACCTATAGCGTTTTTGTTTATACTTTCTATAATATTACAAGTTCTTGAATTTATTTCTTAAAACTATATTTGTTACAATAAAAACACATTTTTGCAAGGGTATCATTTTATTTCTGCCGATATATGATTTCATAACAATTCTGCATTTGCCGAATTCTATAACTTACCTCTTAAGTGGCATTTTTAAACCGTAAATGTAGTTTAAATAAAAACATTTAGGTATTGATATATTTAATCATTAAATCTACTTAATGCTTTTTTATTAGTAGTTATATTAGTAAGTATTAGTAGTTAGTAATTAGCAATATTATTATTAGTTTTTATTTAGTAGTAGTTTAAGACCGATTTTGTCGGCCTACACCTAATCTTACGTTAGGTAGAGAAGACCCCCCAAAAATCGCACATATACTGCTTTAGTTACAATCGATAGATCCCTTATCGTCGTCCAGCTATAGATCTGCCGTTCGCTCATTAAGCTATACCATAAAGATAAGAATTCTATCGAAATGACTCGCTGCTAAAAATTAAACGTTTGAATGTCAGATATATGAATTTCCCAAATACAGGTTAAAATCTGTTCTATAGATAGAGCGGAGGCAAATTGCCTATTAAAATGTCAAAACATGCCATCTTGTTATGCAATTACATTGTAACCACATGACATAAAAATAATGTTTAGCTTGTTTGAGAGAAAGCTTATTTTGCTTGTGTTTATATATGTATTCCATTGGTATTCCATTACTTTACTAAATAAAAGGTAAGCTATTTTTACCTGGTTTTTAAAAACAATATTCGGAAAATAGCTTCGTTTTTTGTGGTTATTGTTCTTTAAAAAGTAAAACGTAGCACAATAATATTTAATTCTTTATAAAGAGGGCTTTTCGGCCTATTACATTTGTTTTTTAAAGTATGTCCGTAGTATTATTAAATATTATTAGCTTAATTTAAGATAGTTTCACATTAAAAAAGGAGATTTTATTCCGTGAAGAATTATTTATATTTTACTTGTTGTTTGTAATATACAAAATGTACAAAAATATGACTTAGTTTGATGTCAAAGAAGCATTTCGTTTTATTAAAAATGTTTGCTATATCATAGTTACATGCTTTTTATAAACACGTTTACTACTACAATAATGTAAAATTATTTACTTATTTTAAAAACCACATATCTGTTACTAAAATAACAATTAGCTTTCAGTATTTCTCGGAATCAAAATGATACATGTGTTATCAAATCAGTTATTAATTAGTTGTTAACAAAAAGGCCAACATTGCCGGCATGAGATCTCACAGTCGCCATCCTTCCAAGTATGCTATACTATTATAAATATCGTGTCAACCAAACATACTCAATTCAACTTTACCCCTTTCCATAGTCATTATCTGTACCAATTGGAAAAATACAGCAGACATGACGACTTAAATTTCCGAGATATACATTAAATTACTATGTTAGAATAATACATAGATGACTATTTTCAGTTGATTGACACGCGGTATTCATGATAAAGGATGGCGATTGTGAGATCTCAAGCCAGCCTTCAGGTTTCACATGTGCAATGTGTGGTGTGGTGTGGCCTTTACATGTTATTAATATACTTAAATTATAGTTTTATTAAAATTTATTTAGGATACTCATAACAGTTAATTATTATTAAAAATATATTTAGACCGGTCTTGACTTTTATATGTCCTGTCCATCATACACATATTCAATTCAGCAATCTTGGGATTACCAGGCAATTACTGGTTGCTTATAATAAAGCAATTACTACAATAATTGCTTTGTTTCTGCCTAGATTGCATTTTAATTATTTAACCGATTTGAAACAAAATTCTGTTTTCATATATAGTACCTCTAGAAGTAGATTTAAACTGCATTACTTCTACACTTAAAAATCGATTTAAGGGAATTGAGAAAATTTAAGCGGTAGCTGGCTCAGCATTTTATAAAGAAAAATGAATTATTATGGTTACAAATATTTTATCATACGTCTTTCTATTTGTGTGATAAGAATATTTAATTTGTTTTTGGCAGTTAGACTTAATTGAAATATATATGTATAAATAAACTTTTTAGTAAAATAATTGCTTCATCTTAATGAAGATTTTTTATGTATAATAACAACGATGCTCAAATATATTTTGTATTGTTTGCCTAATGCATAGTAGCCGACAACCATAACAATATTAGTGTAATCTGTTCAGTTTTATTTCGTATTTTGAATACTTATTAATTGCCTGCGTTACGTACTTTAGTAATGGACACAAGTTTAATAAAGTCTCATTCTCATATGTACTGATTTACACTTCTACTTGTTATAATTTATGTGTATCAAAAATATTTAATGCTATGTACAACGTTTATGTATTTAGATGAAAATGTTATGTACGACGAGTAGGTACTGAATCTATTTTTAGTATTAAATAGTCGTATTTTAGGACAAAATGGTCGTTACCCAATACTTTTTAGATATACTAAATAATATAAGTATATATTAATTAATACTACACGTACAAAATATAATTTATTTCTACAAATCCAATTATTTTTTTCTATTTAAAGTCTATCAATAATGTATATATAATATATATATTGGATACTACAAAGTTAATTTGAAATCTATATGACAAAATTTTACATTATATACATTTAAAAACTAAAATTAACCTGTATAGTGTAAACTAAACAATTGATTTAATATTTATAGATATTACTTAAACTATTTAATTCTATACTTATTTTTTAGATTTCATACTGAGATGAATGTTTTTAAAATCAATTATTAATTATTGTTATTAGATGATGCAGTAGCATCGTCAAGCCAAGAATAAAAGCGTCAGCAATTAGCTTGAGAGATGCTAACAGCTCTAGTCATTAATGCTAAGGAGAATTGGCCTATTTTTGACCGCTAATAAATCGGGCTAGAATGTATTAAAAATACTATTTTTGGTATCAGCGTAATCACCAAGCGCCAAGGAACAAAATGCAGATAAGATGAACTTTTTAAAAGGTTTCTAAATACTGTTTTAAAAGCGGTCAATTTCATCGAATTTCATAATTTTTGTTATCATATTTTTATAGATTTTACTGTTTAGACGTATACCTATGTTCCATATTGATCTATATATTTATTCATTTTAAACAGAAAGTATTGTAACAATTATATATTGGCGCCATGTTTATATAAATTTCTTCGATGGCTGTACTATGTATCATCATTATAATTTTACATTTCGTTTTTTAAATCTGGGCGTCCTTTTTATATCAATTTTTTAAAGACTGTACTTCCTATCATCAATATAATTTCATTTTTTTTACTTTAGAGGAGCTTGTTTCTTGACTTTCATTTTTGCGACGCGCTCGTTTTGGTTTGGCTATATTTTTGAAACCATTTTAGATATATACAATATTAATTAAAAGTATAATAATTATGAAAAGTAAAGTATATACAACGCATAATTTACTGTTCATTATGTATACAATATGTCTTCATTAAGTATATAATGGATAATTCACAGTTCTATCTATTATATTTCAATGTTTGCTATTCACATAATTCTGTTTTCAATATTTCAGTGAGGGTGTTGAAGTGAGCCTTTTACGTAAAGTTTTGTCCAAAACACATATCACACCTTGGAAGAAGGTGTTGATTGATCATGTAAATATATTAAATTCATTCACTTTTATTGGCAATGCTTTGTAGATATTTATTAAAGAACTGTCTATTTTTATACCTTAGTAAAATTTTAGCATAATATTATGTTTAGTTTCATTTAATGAGTACACCTTGGCAATATTAAAGAAACTCTGCACTTTTAACCACTTTTGCACACCAAATAAATACGCTATATTTACCATTTTCACATTCTTAGTGTGCATTTATTAAGTTCTTCTCACATGTCTTATCAAACTAGAAACTACTTCACTGATAGAGATAGAAGGAATCAATACTTGTACATATCTTGCATGTTATGGAGTAGGATTTCTGTCTATCTTAAGATTTCTCGATAATTAGTTTTTGTGTTTTATATTGATTGCATGCTTCATTATAAAATTTGTATTTAAAATATTTAAGTTAAGTGCTGAAGCACTATGTGAAATATTTATTTTAATTTATTATTGATTTATCTATGTTGTTGGCTTCAATGACGCATGTAGAATTCAAAATTTTGTATTGCAAATTTGTAAATCTATATGTGTCGCCACACATTCTTTTATGACGCGATAGTTTTATAAAGTACTGGATTGAATATATACAAATAGGCATGTCAATTCATAACGATAAGTTTATAAAATTATTGAAAATTTTAATTTTTAATATCATTTTTGACATTTGTTTTTTCAGAGCTTGATTAACAGAATGGGTGCAGTTATTGATGCTCAACAGTTTAAAGAAGTATTTAATACTTTGGAACTTCCACATCCGAATCGAAAAGTAAACATGTTTTTTGTATTTTTGAAATTATCATCATTTATCATTACTTTTATTTTATTCAAATGCTAACTACGACAAGTTGTTTGAAGTACTCGGTACTTAGATATTACTATCTAGAGTAAAAACAGATAGTAAAAAACAGGTAATAATTAGTGATTAAACAAGATAAATTATTGACTTTCGATAATAATAATGGTGTTAATAACTTGTTTTTATCAAATAAGCTAAGTTTGATTTGGGAATAATAATAAAAAACCCAAACTAATTTTATAAGCAAACCATACAAATTATACCCTTGAAAAATGGTAATAAAGTAAATAATAATATAATTATTAGAATACTTCTCATCACAATTGTTCCTTTTGTTATTTTATATTAATTATTTTACACAATTGTTTAGTGCTTTATCAAATCACTACCAAAGCTTTACCAAATCATTAAAAACATATTGATTGTTTTTCCTTTTTTCCAGCCTGTCCCGCTACCACGTAAAACGCACTGGTGTTTACATGGCGTTCAAAAGGTCATAGTGTCACAAAAATTTATTCTTATTGGAGCACTTGTTAGTGTGCTAAATGTTATTAGCTTAGCGGTGAGTTTGATTGTTTACATTGATTTAAACACTCCTGATCTTCTTTATATTTAATTAGTTGTTAAATTTGTTATAAGTATCCTTCGAATATGTTTAATTGATTTCTTAAAACTGACTCCATTTTTCTGTAATTAATTAATGTGGCACTCTTTTTCTTTTTATATTTATTATAATTATGTTCTTAAGTTATATTTACTTCTTGTCACAAAATGTTCTCAAGTTCTGACAAACTGAGAATATCGATAATATGCTGACAATATACCGATATACAGTATAATCCCGCTATAGCGTACCTTGGATATAACTTACACTCGGCTATAACGTACTAATTTCTAGTCACCATACTGATAATTTATCTTGATATAACCCTAGATATAACGTACCTTGGATATAACGTACTTTTGTTATGGTCACATGAAGGTACGTTATAGCGGGATTATACTGTATTGAGAAGTAAGTCATAAGTGGAAACATCTTTTAAAAGAAGAGGCAAAATATGAGCCCGTTTTCAGCTATATATATATATTGCACTAAACAAAACTACAGTTTAGTCTAAACTAATCTACTGCTGTACAAAAGGCTTGCCTGCCCACACTTGAGTTTTATGTAAATCTCAATTTTTTTGTCACCAACTTGTATTTTCTTGACGTTACATTGGTGGATGACTATCCGTTTGAAGTCGGACGAGTTGAAAACCCGTCGTGTCTTGCTGACCCCACACTTCATCTATGCTGTCAAAAGCTCGAGTCACTCCAAGTCACTTATTTGTTTTTTCCATTCTGTGCGCTTGTTTCTCTCGCTTGTCTGATTATTCTTTTATCCATTCATTCAGGCAGGTTGCGGGATCTCTCGCGAGTTCCCTCAAATTTTATTCATTCAATTATACGTAATATCGAATACTTACATTTTATTCCGAGTGTACTAGGCATCAATGATCTGTGAGCATTACTTTCATTTTGTGGTACACAGTCTAATATAAGTGACTATTAATAACTATATGTTAATAAATGTCAGTAGTATTGGCTTATATATACTTGTGTATGACTACTCATAAAAATGCACTAACTGTAAAAATAACTAAAAATAACGTCTGAGCAAAGAGCGTCGTGTGACACATAATTAATAAGTAGTATTGTTAGTTTCGTTCTATTTATGAAATGCTGGAACTAAACTTTATTCTATAGTATTAATATATTTAGAGCCTTAGTTTACTTATAGAATTCTTCGTCGTTTTACTTTTCTTTATATTAATTTTCATAATTCAGTTACTTCATATTTATTTATTAATGAATTGTTGTATTATTGTCTTTTGTATAGTCATTTATAGTATAGTACTTTTTTTATTTAAACCCTTAGGAGTTTTTGCTATTATTTTTAATTACAGTTTTTATTTGCCGAAGGTTAGGACTTTTTATTTGTAATTAATTTTCTGGCTTGTAACCCTCACTTTTTTCTCAATATTATAGTATTTTTATTGTCTATAATTATAACTATGTATGCGTTTTTTAGAAATTTATCATTAATTAATATTATGCATTATATAATATTGTATAAGAAACATAATTTAAATACATTGTTCTATTTAGGTTGAAGTAGTTATTGTGAAGACTCCAGCTGATGTAGATATTGAAACTCATCATGGTTTTAAGGTAAATTTATAACAATATTTGCAGTAGGTAACTATTCATTTGAAAGTATTGTCTTTTATATACCTTTTCTTAAGCATTCAAAAATTGTAATTAGTTTTAGGCAAATTATGAAACATGAATAAACGTATATTTATTTGAAGGTATGGCTTTAATATTATATAAATTTATTTGATATTTTTGTTAACTGTACCTTCTTTCTTTCATTTTACCTTTTAAAGTAGATTAATTTTTTCATTCATTAATCTCTAACTTCGGCCAATTTCTTTTATACTTAAATAAAAATCTATTGTCCAAGCCAACTGTATAATTAAACTAAATCCGTAAATTAAATGATTATCCTGCAGAAATTTATCTCTACTAAAATGTTATCTTTCTTTTTAGTATGGCAATGCAGCTTTTATTTTCTATTATTTTATTGAACAACTGTCAAAGTTTTGGGCTTTTGGTTCTAAAGGATATTTTTCAAAAATTGGCAACGCTTTTGAGTGTATATTAACCGTTATTCTTGTGGTAAGCAACTTTTGAATTAAACTTATAATTATTTTTTTGTGGAAATGGTACATTTTTAATAGTGTTATTTCTTGATTTTAAGACGATGGAGTTTACCGACCTTGTAATATTGGATAATAATCTACTTGTTAATAGGTTTGTATGTTTAACAATTTTTTTAATTTCTAATTTGTTTGCATGCTTTATATAGGTTGCCATGAAATATTAATTGTATTTTATATTGTTAGATATGTTTTATTATAGTCGTTTTATAAGTTTGTGATGTGAGTATTTTTGTTTAATCATCTTGATAATATAAATATCTTGATTCTATAAAATTAATATAGACCGATATATTGAAAATGTACACATTCTATCTTGCATGTATCTATTTCTCTTGCAGGGAAAATGTTTCATCATTTATTGATTTTGCTCGTATGATAAACCTGCTTATTATCGTTCGAGCGATGCGAATCATCATTAAGTTGCCCTCAATGCGTCTCATAACGGTGACTCTGTTTGACTTGGCGCGCAATATGTCTCCCGTGATTGGCCTCTTTATGCTCATCTACTATCTCTATGCTCTCTTGGGTATGGCTCTTCTGGGGAATACAATCACAGTTGAGACCCTTAGTAATATTACTAAGGGATCAAGGTAAGGCTTGTGTGTATGTGTTTTGTATAATTTAATGCTTAAAGTATTTACTTAAAGCGAAACTTTCAAAAGAGTTTAGTACTTACTTTTATATTATCCAGTAAACATCACAGATATGAGTGTGGATCATATGCTCAACTAGAATACTGGTCAAACAATTTTGATGACTTTGCGGTATGTTATGTTGCTGCTTTATTTTTATTAATATGTGAGGTATTTTGCAAAAAGGCTATTAAAATGTTTTAAATCTTTTTAATAGTAAACAGGCAGTTATCTTTTATTAAAGTTATCCTTTTCACACATTTAAATAATAAAATTGGTAGTAGGTACGTATTTTGTGAACATTACAAATATGTGGCTATACCGTTACTTATAATTATAATCGCTTTTTATCATTTTCACCTATTTTTATAATCTTTTTATGAAAGAAAGTATTTATGCATATATATAATTTGTGTTATTTTATTTCAAATGATTTTTAAATGTATTTTTATATCTAGGCTTCTCTTGTTGTTCTTTGGGATCTCATGGTTGTCAACAATTGGCATGTAATTGTTCTTGCTTACAAGAAAGTGAACAGGTAAGATAGTGTTTATTTTATTTTATTATATACAACATATAATACTATAATACATAGTAAATAAGTTTCTATAAAACTTGTTTGCATGTATTTTATTTATTGTTATCAAGCTACATAACCTACATATGTATATAATATAATATAGATTACACATTGATATTTTTTCATTTTTTCAAATCAGAAAAGAAAAATTAGTTCTATAAATATATTTATTTAAATTATTGACAAATATAAAGTTTAAAAATTTACTGCAACTATAAAGAATATTCGTTATTATAAATATTATTAAAACTTAATGTTTAATTATTTTTTAGTCGATTCTATCGTGATATTAAATGTTACTTATTCTTATTTTTTAATTGCTCTCAAAATACGCAAGGACAAAAATGCATTTTGTTACTAAATGAAAATATGAAAAAGAGGTATTTCATTCGATAATAATTACATCGTTTATAACATGTTTTGCATACAATAAGGGAACGTTTTCCCTTTTTTCATGTAACTACCTATTAAAACATAATTTGTTTCCATTTTAGTTGGATTGTAATCTATATGGTGAGCTGGTGGCTCATATCTGTGGTCATCGTACTCAATGTTGCTCTAGCCATCATAATAGAGGTGAGAATATGATTAGAAATAGGTACTTGCTATTTTACAGCACATCTATCAATAATGATTGAAATAGTTGGATGTGGGCGTTTTGGAAGAAATGATTGAACTATATTAACCATTTCAAACCTTAATATTTAAATATTATTGATAATTAATTTTTTGTCGAGTTCGAGAAGAATTTTTTTTTTGTCTCTAAAATATTTTCTGTCATTAAGTTTAATTTAATTTTACATATTTTTTAAACCAATAATAATAATTTGATGTATTATAAATACTATCAATGAGAATAACTGAGGATCTATATTATAGTTGTATGACTTTAAAATTATATACATGTTATAATCAATTTAATTGAATACTTGTAGAACTTCATATTTCGCTGGGATCGATATAAGACAGCTCTAGCAGATGCAGGGTCTACCCGACGAAGAAGTGTAAATATAGAACGTTCCCTCTCTTTTCATCAGATGTTTCAGTAAGTTGGTAAAAATCTACAAAACCTACTGTATAATCTACAATGATGGTTTAGAGTAAAGTACTGTAATATCTACCTTTCCTGGGAAAATTTAAGTTTTAATAATACAGTTATACACAGCTTGAAATTTGAAATACCAAAAACTGAAAGTCTAGATGGCAATATTCTAATATTCTGACCTTTAAAAAAATAAGGAAAAACCACGGTGTACTGAATCGTACTATTCTAATTCAGTACGTCCTTGGATAAATCGATGAAATATAAATTCAGATTAAATGTATTAATATATAATCAGGGGCGGATCCAGAAAAAATTAACGGGAGGGCCAGCCACAAAAAGGGCCCATTTCAGGTAGTTATTTTTTTAAAAGTTAATTTACAAAATAAGTATCGTTTTTCCCATTTAATAATTTATAGATATGGTAGGTACGTATAAATAAAGAATAAATGATAACAATAATACTTTTATACATAATATGAATTTATAGAAAATTTAAACCTAAGCAAATAATTTATATGCAGGTAGGTATACATAGTTAGTCAAGATGTACAAATAAAATTTATAATGCTAAATTTAAATATGTAGGTAATATATAAATTGAATTACCTAAAACTATACGGAGAGAAGTCAAATATGTTTGCTATATACCATATAATTGATAAAATAAATAATATGGTATTAATATGTGTATAGGTATAAATAATACTCATAATATCTAAGTAATATATGTACATATTAGGTATATATATTTGTAGTATGAAATTTTAAAAGTGCGGTTGCAGTTAAACTTATAAGTGGATTGTAACTATAGGTAGTCCCTTTATACATAGGAAATATAGGTATAAAGGTACATACGTACATATATAATAAAAATGTGACTGTATATAAAGTACCTGCATTTAACAATTAAACTAATTGGAATCATCAAATATATTCGAAAGCAAAACTTGGCTGCCTTCGGCAGAACTCTGATACTACTTTTACTTTATCAAGGTCGATGTTGCGATGAATATACAGAAGAGCAAGGGCAGTGAGTCTCTCTTATCCCATAGTTGAACGGGTATATGATTTAATAAGCCTTAAAGCACTGAATCCTATATGCTTCTCTCACATTCACATGTGGTAACTGGAAAAGTGGCACAGATACCTAGAATACATTTTATATTTGGATAATAGGTGCCATCGCAGTACTTCACAGCATAATAATCTTTGCATGTACCTATGAATGTGGCGATTAGTATAATCTATAATATAAAGGTACAAAAATTCTTTGTTACAAACTGACTGTAGGTATGAGTATAAACAAAGCATTGTTTATAGAATTATTTAAATATTCGTCTAGTAATACATCAATTAATCAATATGACCAAGAGAACATAGTTATTATTGACTGTGTACCTAAAAAATTATGATATTAAATTTTAAAAAGG
>JAYRBW010099737.1:0-19753 GCA_036023295.1 Invenusta paracnida
AAAACCCTCAGACTTGCAATACAATCATGTATGTTATACAAATAATTATACTTCTGATTATAAGAGGGTAGTGGGGGAGGGTATACATTTTATTGCATTTTATTGTGAATTGCAGGAGATAACCAAATCACCTCCAAATTTTCTAAAATCCGGAATCCGCACTTTTAGGATCCCTGTGTATAATTGAGTAACCTGTAAAAACTAAATTTTACTAATAATTAACATTGAAGAATATTACAATATATATATATATTAGGCATATACACAAAATAAGTGTTTTATATTATTGTATCATTACATCTTACAAATAGTAAAAATATAGAGGTAGCAAAATTGAAAATAAAGATAAACATTATATTATACTGGTACAAATTATAGTAGAATACGCCATTCATATAAACTTCTGCGTTTTCCTGCTTTATGAATGAGAGGCACTGTTTGATCTAACTTATCAACAAATGTATGTTTCCAGAAAAATAAACAGTTGTTGCTTCCCCTTAAAATGCATTTTTAGAATTTTTGAATCGATGCTTTTGTGTGCGTGATTTTCTAGCTTTATTGTCAACCTGAAGACTAAATTTATTACAAATTAATTTCAATAATACACGTGTCAACCGGGGAAATATATCTATTAAGGAAATGTTATTATGAATGAATAAATTCTACTAAATGAAGGTATAATCCTTTTTAACTTTAATATAAAAAGGACAATTACATTCGTGTTGTTATTTAGAAGCTGGAATATGTTGGGAAAAAGTACTGTAACATTATACAATAATTTACTAGTTATTAGGATTTTAATATTATTATATTAAGTAAGCTATATTCTCTAGAAACATGAATTTGAAATAAATCAATAAATCAATCAATCAAATACACCTCAGCTTTCTGTCTTTTTATAGCTTATTAAATTTTGTTTTATAGAACACCGATGTATCTAATTATGAAGTCGCTCACGTAAAATATTTTCTTAAAATACTATATAAATATTTATTACTTATTATATAACATAATTATAAAAGTCCTTATTAAAATAAATAAAACCGATAAGTACACCATTAGAAATTTGTGTATATTATAAATTACCTCGTGTACAGTTGTGAGATAGTTGAGAATGGCCTGCAATTCATCATCTTGTATTCCAGATCCTCTAATAACCAACTGTTTCACATAAACGAGAAGATCGGCACGAATTGTGGCCAATTGGGAGAGATTGGGTCGCTCACAGGACTCTGATTGGATAAAAAATAGAAAAGCTTTATTCAAATATTTAATATGAACATATATAGCAGATTTAGAGAATTCACCAAACTCGCAATATATATTTAATTTTTTTAAATAATTATTGAACTGGCAAAATACAATAGCATAGTGGCATTATTGTATAATATTTATGTATGTATTCCAATGCTCCAAAATAAACAAAATGTGAGTCCATATTATACAGAAAATAGTTTTACATAGTATAAAATTTGTGTTTACAAAGAGTTATTATATTTTCGTGGTCCGCTTTTTGATTCATCCATATTTGTTCGTGAGCTCCGCTACTGGATTGTTCTTGATGTACCCGATCTTGTCTCCATTGATTTTCTTCGAATTTATCTGTTGCTCTCCAACTGTTTTCGTTGGCATCCCGCTTCGCAGTGATTCTGGAAGTCCAGTACTCCATACTTTCTTTGTTATTGCCAATCTTGCCTTCTCTCGAATGTTTTTTAGTGATTCCCAGCCAAAACTTGATAGTGCATCCTCACTTCTAAACCTTTTGGATACAGCTCTTACTGCTGAATTGAATCCTTTTTAGGCATGTTTCGCTTCCTCGCTGAATAGGGTTTGACAGTAAGTTAGATGGGGGTTGGCTAACGTTTTTAATAGCAACTCAGTATCTCGGCGTGGTAAGTTCGTTTCTTGTTGCTCTTCTTATCTGAGCTACGCACGGCTACATAAGCTTTTTTGGCTGCCATTTCGCAATGTGGAGTCTAAGTCAATCCCGAGTCGATGACAACTCCAAGTACCTCTATATTGTATCTGCGTATTTTAAACAGGCACCGTCCATCATTACGTCATCTGGTATACCTTTTTTACGCACTTGGTTGGTACCACACTGAGTAGTTGGGTCTTGGAAGGCTGTACGCTCAGTTTATTTTGGGCTGCATATATAGAAAAATGCTAAAGGGTTAAGTTCATCAGTTTTCCCGCAACTGACAATTTTGGTGTCATCCGCAAACTAGATTATGTCAACATTCGCGAGTGTTCCTCTTACGTTGTCAGGGCAGTCAAGGACATACATTACGAAAAGTAAGGGTCTTAGTACCGACCCCTGAGGTACTCCATATTTCAATGGTAGAGTCGAGCTTCACATACCTGACAGTGGTGTGTGCAATTGTCGATATGAGAAGTATGAAGAGATAAGTCTTGCAATATTGCCGGGTATTCCCACCAATCGTTGTAACTTTTCCAATAACCTGTCCCGGTCGATCGTGTTGAATTCCGCGCTAAGATTAAAGACAGCTATTAAGACTATATTTTCTTCATCGATGGCTGAAGCCGTTTTATCTCGGTTTCACATCTGTGCTATTTCCTGAAACCATGTGTCGATGCTGTCAGTATATTGTTGTTATTGACATGGGCCATCAGTTTGTCAGCTATTATTCTAATACTAGAAATTGTAGTTAGTATTGATATTGGTCGGTATGAGCTCAAACTTTGTTCACAGCCTTTTCTCTTCCATGCACTTATAACCTCAGCAGTTTGCTATTCCTTTGGAAAAGTGCATTCATGAAAGATCGAGTTTGTGAGTGCTGCTATTTTTTCTTCGATATATGTATGGCCCTATGTTGTTATGGGTGATCATTGATATTTCATCAATGCCCACAGAAGCTGTGGGTTTTGCCTTTTTAAATGCAGAGAGGACATTGTGTGTTGTTACTCTTGAGAATGTCTCGATTTTCATGACATTGGAATCTATGATATTTGGTAGAGAGCCGTCGGGAATGGCTTCTCTGATCAGTGTAGCCTTATTAACAAAAAATTGTTCAGCTCGTCCGAAGAGCATGATGGATAGGGACGTCGGCATTTGTGTCGGCCAAGTAAATTCCGTAGAAATTTCAATCCTTGTGAACTCGCATACAATCCCAAGTCAGTCATGCTTCTTTCAATAAACATTCTACAATTGGTGTTAAGCAGATGGTGAACTTCTCTTTTAGCTTGAGCGAGTGCCTTCTGGGTAGCTGTAGTGGTGTCGTGACGTCTTGATGAGAGTGCTAGCTTGTTGCGTGCTTTAATTTTCTTTCTGGTTACTGAGGTAACACATGGCTTAGAGGACGGCTTATATTTTGAGATCTACATTGTCTGATGAGAGGCACAATCCTGCGAAGGACTGCTGCCCACGCGTTTGACCGGTTCTTTAGTTTCTCATTGAGACCTGATTGTGTTTGTGTGGCAAGACCATTTTTGCAGTATTATTTCAATGAATTGTGGATGTGCACGGTGGTGGTGTTCTGGTTTGACATCCTACTACTCCATGGTATTTCCTTGGAGATTCTGAATTTACGTTGAAGGCTGTTTACCAGATCACCGAATGCAGTGTTGTATATTTTATCATGAGTATATAAGTTGAATTACTTTGGTAGGTCTTCCCCGGGACAAAATTAAAAATATGTTTCAAGTTTAGAGAAAAAATTCAGCGTTGAGAAGAGTAATATCGTCAATAGTGTGAGATTATCCATGTCTTTGTATCCAGAATTTGTTATATATGTTATGTTATCAAAGAATGTTATATTTACTAGTAAATAGTTAAAAAAAACTAGATAACATTTGTTTTTATATTGTTACACTCTGTTACATCTACATTTTTTTGTAAGAAACAGTGTCCATCTCTAGGCGATTTCACTATCCGAAAATTTAAGTTATTGATTTCTTCTCTCGCTGAGATATTGTTAGATATGGTTGCAGTGTGACGTAATTTTAACCGTCAGCATAATCTATGCGTGAACGTTTAGGTTTCTGCAGTCACTTCAAATTATTATTAATAATTAAACTACATATAAGTATATTCAGATATGCTCTAATATATTATAATATACAATTATGCATATGCCTCTGTATTATTAATAAATTTAAAAATAATATAATGACACGATCATGAGGTTAAATGCTACATACATTTTTTAAGAAAGCTTTCAATTTCTAACGATAAATTCAATGATAATTTACGAATATGTTATAAATATATTAAACAAAAGAATTTGTATGAATTATTTTATAATAACGTTTTTCTGAGATGTTAGTGTATTATCTATTATACTTCTTTTAAAGCAGACAAAATATGATCATTGAAAAAATACAGAAACCATGCACGCTTTTGATAAAATATCTGTTTTAAAAATATTTGCGAATCAGACATGTTCGTAAAAAACGACTTTTATTTTAAATGCACTCAGGAAAACCTTATTGTGGATGTTTATAAGATGTAATATCAAATATTAACTAAATCGACTAAATCGGTATGTGATTCGATCATATTTTAAAATACTTATATAATAATTATGTATGATTATCTTATTAGATTATATTATCAATTTATTAGATCAATTTAATATTAAGTAAAAATCTTTTCCCTAATTTCACTTAAGCTTAAAGTAAGCTTCATAGCATTTTAAGTAGTAAATAATCATATTATATAATTTGAGACAGCTCAGCTGAGATCAATAAATCAGGAGTAAACCAATCTTATGCGATAGAAGGTGATACATTCCAGAATATGATTCACATTTGTGATTGTCATGCTTATTTATACATGCAGCTAAAATGTGAAATTTTAATTGAGATTATTTTCTTACAATAGAAATTGATTATAGCAGTTCCAGTATAAGATGCATTTAATATTCAACGGTTATTTCTTTTTAAATTAATGAAAAAATAATTCGTCAAGACAGTAAAATAAACACAAATGCAACAAGTTTAACTTGAAATCGATGTGCTTAGTATTTATTACAATGGATGACTACACAGAAACTTTGCTTGATTATAGGCTAAGTAAGGTAGGCTATATGTACAAGAAAAGTTGGTATACCTTAAAAAAAATAGGTAGATACACACTATTCTTAAGATAATGTTATTTGAAGGACAAAAGCCAGGAAGCTACGATCCCTCCTCAATTTACATAACATTACACATAAAAGACATCCGCTCGCCTTTGGATTTGTCTCTCTTCTTTCTTAGCTATAGCAAGCGAGATGATAAGAATTTATACATACACGTAGGTTTACAATATCATCGCATCATATCCGCATTCTAGTCAATCGATAAATCGATTCCAATTGAGGAAAGTTAATTGCAGAATGAGGAGAGTAAAGTATGTGTACCTACATTGAGTGTAGTGGGTACTTTGTAGTACAGCAGTCAGTATAATACATATATGCTCACTTACAAAATAAGCAAAGTATATTAAGATATTTTCTTAAATATTTCTTTCCCCACCCTTATTCCTTTCGCTCTTGTCTGGGCATTAGTATTCATTTACATATATATATATATAATATATTATATAATACGGTAATTTCTTTTAAACAATTTGGTCACATTGCCGTTGGCACTAGAAGAAACTACATACTATAAATGGATATATTCAAAGTTAATGTGCTATGCGAAAAAGTTCCACCTACCAAGCCTGCATATATGCCCGAATCACTTCAAATGCATACATTTTATATGTAAAGTGAGTATATAGGCATAAAGTTAATTTAATATTCTTTGGGAAACTTTAAGTTAAAATTCAGTTATAAGAACAATATTCATGACATTGTGTTAAAAACTAATCCAAAATGCATCGTGAACTTGTTGCCTTCAGCTAACTATAATATCAAGTAAAGTAAACTACCTACAAGGTACCTAAAAGAGTTCTATATAATGCAACGGTAAGCCCTTTGGGGATGCTATTTCCACAACTTATTTTCACGGAGATTGTACCAAGTTAAGATTAGAAACAGAGTTGTATGTGATGTCAATATATTGAAGTCAAGTCGAAGAATAAAACTACAGTTTAGTTTTTTCTTTTTCAGATATGAATGTGTTAGACCAGAAAAATATATAATGAGATGTAATACGGTAACGGAAAAAATTGGTTGGTTTTAGATAAGCATCACACGTATAGCTTTTATATCGATAGAGTTGAACCTGTCATACATAAAAGAATTGAGTATAATATTAAAAATACTATAAAATGTCTGAATAATATTTATAGATAGAAGTTTCACATGCACAATTTCGTAATGAGAAAAACATAACAAGAAATATACTATAGGTATATTTGTGTACAAAATATACTACAAAAATAAATAAGAAACATTTTCAAATGATACTGATAAGGTAAGCATACATGCATAATAAATTAACTGCATTAATTAATTAATTGAGCATTTTTAAGCTCTGCTCAAAAGTCACGCATACTTAATTTGAAGCAGTGAAAGTATTGCATATAGATAATTAATTATTGTAAATATTTTAAATGCTTTGGAAGCAAATAATGACATATCACTTTTTTTGGATGCAAAACTGATATCTAATCAAATATAGTTTAGTGAGAAAAAAAACTAAGCGCTCATTTCGTTATTGGTTGATTTAAAATATAAATAAGTAACTAGTGTTAGCTTCAAATTGGTCTGCATGCTCAGCCACTAATGCAGTTTTATGCTATATAGACATCTACGTGCAAAATACGATACCAATACCCCCGAATATATTCTGTATCATTCTATAAATCATGCAAGCAATAATAGTCCTTAGACTACTAATTATTGTAATCTAGCTTTGGCATCGATAATTTAATGCCACGTTGGAGATGATAATACACTAGCCTATGTGGTTGTAAGAGATACCATTGGCTTATTTTTAGTAAGACATAACAAAAATAGTTCAACAATACATCAGACTACACTTCTACTTAAGGCATTGAGTCATTCTTCCAAATAGAACAGTATCATATATACGGTTGAACAACAAAAGATGCAAATGATGTATTAACTATAGTAATACCTATACCCTTTTTTGTAATAGTAGCTATATGCCTACTACATTTTATAGCTGTGAGTAACATACTGAGACATGCTACGTGATATCAATGAGTGAAAAATATTGTATAACTTTATTTCTTCATTGTACGGAGTTTATTAATACTATATTACAATAATCAATAAAGGTAGGAACAATATGAAGTAATGTTGATACGCAAGGAAGAGGTACATTACATTGTCAGATAGATATTTCATATTATATCTATCAGAGTAATATTCATAAATATTGCTCTGCTAGTAATACTGTAACTTGTTATATGAATAATAGCTTTATTTTGATACTTTATTTTTCCACGTCTTAAGTCGACGAAAATTATTCATACTGTAAAAACATTATTATTATAAAAGGTATAATATAATCTTTTATTAATCCAAGCAATAATATTTACATATTTACATATCTGCAATATTGTTATTTTTCCGAATTATATCAATAATATATACATTCAAATCAAAGATGTTGAATTGTATATCTTTTCTAATAACTTAAATTAAATTATTTTTTCTTACCCTAATGATAGTATTCAACCTCTTTGATTCAAATACTAAAGAGAACTCAAGACAATTAAAATAGTCGATACAAATTATAAGTCGTATTAAACGACTGTTAAAGAGGTAGACAATAAAATTAAATATAAAATGTCAAAATTTTTACCTATTCTACAAGTCTTATATTTTCGGATATCACTTAATGAAAATAAAGTTTAAAAAATCTCCTTGAATACTTCGAAACTGGTACAAGACGACATTTTCTTTGAAGTGATTTTATCTGCACTATACAATTAGGGTTGATTATCCAAACTATCCAACTACATACAATACCAACACTTCAGTTTTGGTGTTGACAGTCTAATATTACATAACTTGAAGGACGTCAACTTACCCGGGGTTTTGGGCTGGAATCCGCTCCTGTCCCTCGGGTTGACAACCCAATAATAGTATTTGAGAGTGTGAATAGTTTGGAGGACGGCGCTAACACGACGAACATTATTGAAGATATGGGCATCAGTGAGGAACTCAGTTGCCAGGAAGTTGTACAAGCGCATTTGGACCTAGAGAATCAGAATTTACACAAACAATGATCAATATTCCAGTTACCGCTTAAAGTAAAGTAGTTTCAAGTGCCATAAAGTCTGTTTTAAAAGTCACAATTCAACCTTTATTCAATGTAAGTGGCTTTTAAATATTAATTTGGAGTATTCAACTAACACAAAGAGTAAGACAACTATATAACAGAAAAAATTTTGAAATTCAAAAAAGAACTTGGAAGAATTTATACTAATTAAATACATATAATATTATCACGTGTAAATGTATGCTGCAAACAATTTTACATGATGTACTTTTTTATTTCATAATTTATAACCATAAAAGTTTATAATTGACAGTTAAATAATTGAAAAATAACAGAAAAAATATATTTCTGTACATTACTGACAACTATATAGAAAACTTAGTAAGACTTAATAACCACTATGTAATTATAATAATGTGATTAAATATCAAGCAGGTATTTGCATTTTCCATTCAACTATATGCCGTCAGCATGGGTCGATTATTTGACATATAAGGAGGTCATCTGATGATTAGAGGGTAGTGGTAGAATATCTTATGAATAAAATGAGACATGTTTCGATTACCGTTATAGATAAATTATGTCTCTCGGTAAATCAATGACAACGAAATAAAAGCGAAATAGAAAAAAATGAATAATCTAAAGGATAAAAGCAGAACGCTGATAAATAAAGGTATAGAGTGAAGAATCCTATAAAACGATGCAAATGTCATGTATGTGTATGGGGCGAAAGATAAAAAATAAGGTATAAAATAAATTATACATAGGTAATATGCTGTAAATGAAATATGGAATTTCTCTAAGACTTTTATATTTAACAAACAAGATATGCTTAATATTTATCATGGAAAAGAATTAATAAATTATATATTATACTAAAAAGTTACTAACAACATTAAAATGTTCAATATGAATAAATAATCTACCATCCTTAAATATGTGTAGATATATTTTTAAAAATTCTTACATTTAATTCAAAGTGTACATATAGAACAAGTTTTCTTATTTTGATAGAAGAATTATAAGTAAATAATTATGCACTTTTATAGTACAATAACAAAAAAACAGTGAATAAACTAGTAACACATTGCTGAATACTGGTATTTACAAATGCAAATTTTATCTAAACTCAAAGAAAAGATGTGCAGAGTTTTAACAATTTTCTCTATCGACCAAAATAATTAACAATTCATTCATATCTTGACAGTTTTATTTTATTTGTAAGTTTTACAACACTGTGTAGAAATTGAACACGTTGACAGCGTTACTTGTCGTTTGAGATTCACGTGCTGTATATCAGCATATTGAAGTCGCTATTACATAAATAATTCAAGATAATACTTACGTACGAGTATAATATAAAAATCGTATATAATATATAATATAATATTCAATATATTACACTGAGAATTATCCAATGTATCTATGTGACATGTATTGTGACAGAGCTATAAGAGGTATGTAGGTATTAATGTAGCAGCTATATACGAAGTTAGCTAATTTGAATGAAATTATCAAACATCGCCTCATAAGTTACTGAATATAAACTGATATAAATTTTATAATAATGTTCCTATCAATATATTTAAAAGTAATATATGCAATTTAAATAGTATTGAAAACATATTTCTAAAGCAAAATATAGATACATATTATAACAATGGGTGTGTGTAGTTTCAAACGGAAAGGTTGCTTGTTAGAGTAAATGTCACTAAATCGATAAATAAAGATTGCCTTCCTTGCTTTGAATACAAACAGAGGTGTTGACGTAATTGCTCATATAGGAGTATATTAAACTGTAATAAAATCGCTTACATAGAAAGCATGTGATATCCCAAATATATAGTGTATACTAAGTTTAGCATAATTATAGTGTTAATAACAAAGAAAAAAAGTCACACAAAAGACTTAATTTAATTTTATATTTATAAAAATGTGTACCTACTATATAATAAGTAATGAATTAATAGTGAATTATTCTTATCTTTTTAAAATTTAATTGGTAAAATTGATTTAATCGTATATATAAAAAGTATACTTATAGGTGTGTATATCCCTTGGTAGCATAGTAAAATAAGAATGTTTAACAGCGAAAATTTGGGTTGAATAAAAGTAATTAATTGCAGCTCCGGCTTATTCTGTTTTTTAATACTTATAATATATAAAATATGATGACTCATTTTTATTAGGAAATAAACTGCAACCCTACCTCAACAGGCGCCCGTATCCAGAGACCGGGATTGTATAGGACATGATCATAGATCTGTTTGAGCAGGCCGAGTGCCGTGATCGAGTGTCCGTGGGAGTTGGAGGCAGCTGAGGCCAACAGGAGATACCGGGTCATGACGAGAAGACTGTCCAGTACGGCGGCGTTTGTGTGGTGCTGGTGAGCGGTGGCAGTCTCCAGGTAAGACTGGATGACGAGAAAGCCGCGGCTTTGGAGGAATTGTTGCTGGATGGCGGGTGAGCTGCGGACTAACTCGCATACCAGGGAGGTCAGCAGGGCTCTAGAAGAGAAGTGGAGTATATTGGGGAGGGGAGTACAATTTTTAAAGCTTTAACCTACTCATAATGGTTCATATTTTATCCACTATAAAATTTTTATTGTCATTCTTAAATCAGTCAAAACGCTGTCAAATCAATAAAGCTCCTTGAATAAAAAACAATATTTCCACCTTCAACATCATATTCATTGTCATGCATCCTTGGTGGGTCACCTATAAAACTAAAAAAGGATAATATTTCGTAAATTTATGCAATCCATGAATAATAAGATATATATATACGAAGAAGTAGATGTTGGATTACCCTCCATTCACCGCCACAACCTGAACCTGCACCAAAGTCGGACAATTTATTTAGACAGGCAGTTGATACGCAGTTGAAACCCCTCTCCCCCATCTTACAGTTAATGGGTGTGCTGAATATAATAATAGGGAACCCCACTCCACCCATCTTACAGTTAATGGGTGTGTTGAATATAATAATAGGGAACCCCTCTCCACCCATCTTACAGTTAATGGGTGTGCTGAATATAATAATAGGGAACCCCTCCCCCCCCATCTTACAGTTAATGGGTGTGCTGAATATAATAATAGGGAACCCCTCTCCCCCATCTTACAGATAATGGGTGTGCTGAATATGGCCCAGTATTGGTAATGCTTAAAACTTGTTTTAATAATTATTTGATTTTCTGTCCTTTGTAATAATACGAGTATATTGATTGAATTATATAGGAAAATATAGAATTTTAATTTACTTCTTTATTTATAAATCTTTTTCTCTGAATGGGACTAATAATACAATTTTAGAAGCAGTCTGATATTTAAAAATGACTTTTAACGAGAATATATAGTAATGTAAAGAACATCATAAAAGCACAATGTCAGTATAAATAATTGACAGAAATTATAATTAATTAAAATAACAGTTTTAGCAAAAAAAAGTTTAGATTATTCAAAAAGTTATGGTGATATATACATAACAAGATTTTCATTAAATGAAAAATCAATAAGTTGTAGTTTTTTAATAACATGTAAAAAAATATAGTATTTAAACCAGTTTAAAAAGATCTATTACAAGTTCAAAAATCTTAAATAAAAGATTTTAACGGTGTATTAATGATTATTGATCTTTGGATGAAACATAATTTATAAATATTTATTTTAGTATTATAATAATAACATTGTAAAAACTATCCTTGTAGAAATGTTCCCACCTCCAAGCTTTATAGCAACACAGTGAATCTGGACCAGACGTGTTAAAAAAACACACGGTAACTTACGAAATCTGATCAAGGAAGACGTCTGAGACGCCTTCACTGGTCTCATGGGGACAGTCGAGTTGCCCAAAGAGTGGGAAGAATATCTGAACGCCACCCAGACTGTGCAGAGTACTGTGGATTGAATGGGTTATCACTGGCTTCACATCCTGCAACACAGAACATACGTACACAGATTGCTTTATATTATTGTTATTATACTATGTTATGTACAGTAGTATAGTAAGCGGCAGAAATAAGTAAGTCATTTGATTTAAAAAATGTGGCTTCGAATGAAAAATAAAAAATAATAATAGATGTTAAAATAATATGAAGAAATAACAATAACAATATTACTTGTTGAAATGTGTATTATTCAAGAGAAACACAATTGACTACAATTATTAGTGATTAACACAGCATGAAATATATTGCTACAAAATGATGTTAAATATAATATAGAAAGACGTACAAAATTTAAAAACATTTTTTTATTTATATGTTAACATAAATATCGCTATGCCTCTATATCTTTTAATTTTATTATACTACCTAGATAGCATTATATTTTTAAACGTAATACAATATTTTCAGTGATAATTTTAGATTTAAAAAAATTATAAGAGTTTGTCCTGCTATCACGTATACATAAGTATTTATTGTTTATAGTGAGTTTTTAAGCTAGCTCACCCCCATCATTAGTGCGTGTGGCGAGTGTGGGAATATGGAGGGGTTGAGTTTTGGAGTCTGATCCAGGCAGAGTTGTCCATCGCATGCAACCGGATTGTAGGTGAACATGATGGCTGAACTGAGGCGGCCCTCATAGAGAACCTTACGCTGAGTATCGTTCAATCGGGCTGAGGACTCATTCTCGAACTTGAACTGGCCCTGGAGGAATCGATTAAAAATGTATATACATAATTGAATTTACAATGAAGTACAATGAAGGTCAGTATTTTTAATTTATGAAATTTAATTTCGATATTTTTCAATGTTGCTATATACAGTTATAATTTACATATAAATATATGAATATAGTGTATATGGAATTATGAAGTAGTTTACAGAGCAAATGTTTTTATTTAGAAACTGATATTACCACAGCAAATCTACTATATATTATAGCTACTCCAATGCTACCAAAGAAAACAATATATCTTACTGGTGTAAAATTTAAAAAAAATTTTTAATATAATTAAATTTAATTGGATGAGGAGCAGTAACACATATTTTATATAGGGAATTTATATATGATTACATAATATGATATCGAAATACGTCTTATGTATTCATAATAACAGAATTAATTGCTAGTGATATATTGGTAGTAAAATTCAAATCTAAATATACACATAATATATAGAAATCAATATAATATACACGAATTTGTAAATTGAAAAAATATGAAAAACTCTTATATATATATATATATATAAAATAAATAATATTTTGATTTGCTTCTATTTTTAAACGGAATGATTAAAGAAGGCAGATATTAATCGAATGAATTTTACACTAGACTGAGTTTTTTGCAATGTGCAAAAATCTCTATTTCCCGGCGTAACACAACTACTTATTTAGATACAGTGTGATCAAATTATTACGACGAAAGAAAAAACGCTGGTAACTGTTAAATATAAATGAATACAGACGAGAATGAAAAAATAAATGAACGATACAAAAGCCTATGTATATACAAGTGAGCAGATATATATATTATAGATATCGAGCATTGAGCGTTGAAAAATTTCAGACAATATAATAAGTATAACTGTAAAGTGTTTACAGCTTTAGAGTGTATAACTCTACTACGCTAAAATAAATCAATTCCAATTGAAGGTAGCCATACACTAATTCGGTATAGGAGGTAAAAAGTTATACATATATACTTACTAAGTACCATGTGAGTATATCGGTGTGAATGAATACCCATAATTTAAAAATTGTTCGATAATTCTAGTAAGATATATGTACATTTTCTATTATATGCATTTACTGATACCTATAAGTATATGGATCTCTCAATCTTAAAGAATATCTTCATATAAAACTTTATATTTAAGCAGACAGACATTTAGTAGTAGTAGTCGTAGTGAAAGCAGTTAGAAAAGGCCATGAAGAGAGACAGGGAAAAGAGTGTCCCGCCCAATAAGTCGACATTTGTCTAGAGGCTCTCGATATACATATATAACACTTGCGCACTCTTGTAAGAAAAGGAATGACAGCTCATGCTTGATTAGGTTAATTGGTAATTGATTTTTTCATGCATTTAACTTTCCTCGAATTTTTCGTCTTCACCTGATAGACATTTTACAGTTGTAGTTGTATTGAATTGTCAAAAACAAAAGTCAGTAATTTAACTACAATGTGGATCACACATGCAAATAACTATCGATTGATAATATCAATTAAAAATAATTTACTTTAATAAGCGCTAAATTGGAGAATTAATACGAATTGAAATTTGAACTTCGATATTTATAACGAAAATGAAAATAATTTAATAAAGTTTGTATTACAGTCTATGTGAACATTTCAACTAAAAATAGTTAATGTTATTATTAAATACCAAATAATATATAAGAATAGAAAGACTATTAAAAACGGTAAAACTATAAAAAGTGACACAAAAGGGTTGGTATTTATAAAGTTGTATGATTCAATCAATACCAGCAAATTATAACTGCATCTCAATTATCAGCAAATTATAACTGTATCTCAAAAGGAGACCTCTCTCAATTTAAATGCGAATAAAATTACAGCAATTGACCAGAAAAATATCTGATACACACAATATAATTATGGGAGTGGAAATCATTAAATTCACTGTGATGAGTTGCTGTACATATGTATATACACAATATAATTTTATAAGTAGCCACGAAAGAAGTGAAATGGCGAGGTGTACCCCGTCTTGACAGTGATGGATATACAACTATGGGTTCATCAAAGCAAGATTTTCTCCCTGTAGCTATATAGCTGTACGTAAGACAAATAAATGCGACTGTGTTTAATAATGAATAAACTGGGTGTTGCGTCGGAGACCCCGCAAATTAATCTGAATAATCCCTAGATGATGAAAAAACTGGAATGTTTTATATACTTATTCGGTTGGTTACGAATATGTGAAGAATAATAGCTATAATCAATATAAAAAATAAAAAATAAACACTCTTAAAATTCGACTAAATAAGGTGGTCCGATTTTTCTTAATTACAAAAAATATAAAGTGTGATGTCTTTTTGTTATAGATCATTGATAATTGTTTCTTATAAATAAACTCTTACAAAAATACTTTAATAAACAGTACCTTTAATATTTCTGACTGTATATTTATGGCAAAATAACATCATAATTTCCAATAAATACAATACTATAACAAAGAAATTAATAATACATAGCTTGAGTTTAATACATAGTTTAAAATATGAAAGTATGAAAGTATCTACTTTTTTCTATTATACAATGTACAAATGTTACATATTAATTAATCATTAAAAAAAGAGTTATAGTCTATATATTTATTTTTTAGAATATAGGACACCGAAGAAAGCGTCATTGTATATAATATTAACAATATATATTGCAATTATAATAAATCAGTATGCTTTTTATAATAGCACGATTTGTGCGTATTTTGCTAAGCAAAGATTCGAAAAAAATGATCTGACTAATAATATAATATGTACATACGGGTAGTTACAATCTATTTAAATGATCATAGATTATATAAATTGTATAATTGTATAATTACATAATATATACATAACAAAGTACACGAATATTTACAACAGTTGGTTTGCAGCTGTCTAAATCAATTGAACATGGAATAGTAGATTAAAAGAGGAACCATTAAAATCCTTTCCATTCACATTTCCTTTAAAGTTTAAGATCTAAATTACCCTTTATAGATTAACAGTTGCTATTGCTATAACGATGCACATAATTATTAGGAACAACCCAACCGACATAGGAGCTATCTTATTATAATAATATGTAATTATAGCAGTGCTAAGCACCACTTTTTAAATCAAATACAGGACATTAAAATCGAGACATAATTTAGTCACCGTACACACACAATACATTAGTATCACAAACTTAGAAATTGGAAAAAAATCAACTGCATAAAATAATAACGGTGCAGTATAATTAATTGTTTAAAATTAAATACTATGATGAATTTCAAATACTTAACATTGGTCGAAAATAAACGTTTAAGCTTAAGTAGTACAAAAAATCCTTTTTGTCTAAAAAGGTCGTATAAAACTGTTAATGCACCAATTAATATTCTATGTTCAAGTCAAAAAGATGATGCTCGCAGATATCAGTATAATTTAGTACATAGGTGACAAACAGTTTGAAAATATAGTTGTAGATATCATGCCACTGATTAATAAAATAAACAAGAATTTTCGTATTAAACCAAATAATAATATATATACGATAATACAACTAGTCTAATCCACTGAAACTTTATCTTACAATAACTTCTCTTCACAAGTAGAACTCTTTTCCAACTTGTGTGTCATAACATATATTATTTTTATAAACCTTAATTTTCTTTCTGCACATTGATTATAATATATTATATGCGGGAGCTATAAAAGCGCATGCCAGTAAACAACAGTCAGTGGCGCATCGCGATTTATTTTCTGGTTTAATATATTCCAGAGAAATATATATACAGATGATCAAATTATATAATTCTACTGTATTCATCAAGAAGGTCTAGATCAAAGGGAGAAGAAAAGTGTTGGCTGTCGAAGAGAGAACCAATTCATTACTGAGAATAACTCAAAGAGAAGGAATTGGAAGTTGAAAGTGATCAGTGTTAACTAACTACCTACTTACTAATATATGTATAAATCTTATAGAACACCTACTATGGCATAAAGGGAGAGCATGTAGAATGAGATATGTATAATACTGGATATTATACCGCTTCTAAAGAGTTAGATAGATGAATAGACATTCGTTCATAATATGTATAACTACATTCAAACTACTACGATAATATATAGTTCCGCGAGAAATGACATTTATTAATGAGGCGTGACGATCCGTGCTAGGGGATAAAACGAGTTAAAGTTATCCCCTTGGCTCCTTCGTAAAGTATATCAATTGGAGCGGTAAAAACCGAGTCAGTTGCTCTTTTTTACTTCGCTACAAAATTTTTTTTCCGATTTTCGTAAACCTTTTTCATGTAAAAAGTAAGATATAATCGGAAAAATTATTAAGAAAATAATATAAATTTTTTTAGGTTGATTATAATTATACCTATATAATTCATAATAACAAGGAATTGTTGGAGCACAGCTATGCTATAATACATTTGTTTCAGGGTATATAATAAAATTGAAATTAATAATATAAAACTTTATTTGGAGTAGTAAGAAGGTAGAGCGCGTGAACAAAGACCTCCCCTCCCAACAAATCGAATCCGTTTGAGGCTTCAACCAATCACACAGCTATAACACAGTAAGTCAAGGTCGTTTCCGATTAATTCAAGGTCACTGAGTTCGATTTTGCCACTTACAAATTGATCAGAGGTACCCCAATGGTAGTAATCAATCATTCAAGTATATTTTAATGATTTTTCTAATACGCTGTACTGCAGCCATTTGATGTCCGATCAGGTTGATTTCAACGGCTATTCCCACTAAGACAAGTTCGCTGAGTTTGATTTACCTACTTATAAATTGATCAGAGGTACCCTAATGATAGTAATTGATCAATTAAGTACATTTATTGATTTTGTCTAATACATTATGCTGCCCTTACTAATAAGAGCAGAACGCTCTCACCATCTGGCTGGCGTCAATATAAGAAATCGCGCGAAACTTAAATTTGAAAATGCGTGGGAATTTTAAACATTGATCATTAAAACAAAATGCTTTAGCGCATCATTCAAATCTGTTTAGCAAGAAAATTCTGTGGCTATTGTGAGCATACTTACACCGAATTAAACAAATAAGGTAGCGATTCCTACATAATTAATGGTACAGATTTCGATTATGGCATTTTCAATTTGATCATAGTATTTGTTTTTAAACATGGGCGTCTAATTACATATTACTGGTCCATTTCAAAAAAAAAATTGCGCCATGTTTCTAACAATTGCTTCCGGTTGAGGTGGAACCCCATGAATTTAAATGAGCAACAATTATTCATAAGTTACATATATACTACTTGACTTAAATTTCAGTTGTATAGCTATGATATAACCGTATTTTGTAAAAATTAATAAATTTCTAAATAATATCTCTAAACTCCTTAATTATTCACTAAAAGTATGCTCGCGTTCTCTACCGGTATGCTAAAAGTCCCTAAACTCCTAAATGATTTCCCTAACAGTATGCTAAAAATTACCTAAGGGTATGCTAAAAATTCTTAAAACTCCTAAACATAAATAAAAATAACAAGTTTAAACATAGAAACATATATTTTGCTATATCAAGAAGAATATCTCACTACGACAGTTAACGTTAACATAACAGCAGAAGCATTAGTAAATGTATCTTCAGATAACCTGGCATCATCAAAGTTAAGACATGGCCATAATAGAGATAAGTGTTCCATTAATTCGCCTCGTCAGATGTATAGTTATCCTTTTCCTCTGTATTCTCTTCATCAACGTCCACCTCCCTTCTAGTTATTTTGCGACAGTTTCATGCACTTGGTTTTTTCAGATACACCAAGTTCCTTTGATTGCCTCCTCCAAAGTAGAGCTCATAGTATCACGGTTACTGCATATTTCTCCAATTCATTAAAGCGGATATAAAGAAGCTGCAAGGCATCGTCTCTGTTGAATTTATAAAAAAAATAAGAGTTTCCAACATCCTATGCTTGACAATTTTTTAATATCAGATGGGGAAATCTGCTTCATCGTCTTTTGTCCTGTTCTGGAGAATATATTTAATTAAATATGAATGTTTGATATCCAGCTTTGCTACATCCTTATAGCGTCGTAATTTGTTGTTCTCCTTAATATTTTCAGCTTGTGACTCAACGTCATCATTTTCCTCTACATCTGCGTTTTCTTGTTCAGGCTCTTGCCCCCCATATAGTGTTGGTATTGAACATGGCATAATGCTAGTATGATAGTAGTAGGGCGACTATGTCTGGAAAAACCACTTTTTTTTTTTATAAGCTATACCTTTGTTGAGAATTTACTTCGGAATCGTGATATACTATATACTATAGCAACTCCAACGCATTCACTGGTTCACAATTCAAGCCACCGGTTGCTTGGAAAGACAGATTACCATATATGATGGTGTTCCTACAGCCGAAACAATACCTCTCATCCAACCGTTTGATGTTTTCGTCATTGATGACTTGATAAAAGAAATAAATCATCGACAGTTATAACCTCTCTATTTATAAGAATGGTGCATCACATATCTTACTTTGCAATAACGATGACACAAAATATGTTCAAGGCAGATAAAGAAATGCGTACATAATCGCTTAATACTCAATAGTTGGTTATTTTCAAGAACCCAAGTGATGTCAACAAAGTGAGTTATCTCGGACGTCAAATGTTCCTCCATATTCCTAACTTCAGTTTTCAAGAACATTTTTGTAGACAACCCCTACTCTTTTCTATTTATCGATCTCCACCAGCTGACACCCGACTATTTACGAGTGCGAAGTCATATTCTACAGGAGAGGAACCGCAATATGTCTATCTGGCGCGTAACCAGGTAATACCTAATCAGGTGGGAATTAAAACTGGAACTAAATTTGAATGATAAACCTATAGTTGAAGTAATTTTTGGTGTACTTTTAGGGAATTCTTAGCATACTTTTTGGGAATCATATAGGAATTTAGGACATTTTTAG
>JAYRBW010099748.1:0-19749 GCA_036023295.1 Invenusta paracnida
AGCGTCTATCTCCTCCACAGAGTGTATTATTATATACATAATGTTATATATGTTATATATAATATATTCTTTATAAAATGTAATTAATTGTTGAAATATAATGATACTTCTATATTTTTGAATATTACAATGATACAATTCTTTAAATTTAATTGAGTATAAAACCTTTTTGATTCATTAATATTACATTAGATCAAAGTACAAATCAGAATGAATGGTAAATATAAAAATAAATATCTTTATATATAAAAAACAAACATATTATAGTAATACAGAAAATATATTGTTCAAAGATGCAACTCAAAAAAGATATTTATATCAGAATGAATACTATATATACATATATGTGGTTTTACATTACTATACAGCCAAAGTTTGTAGAAATATAGAAGTTAAGAGGTTAAATTACATCAACATGTTCTTTATCAGTCTGATTTTCTAATCGAATAATTTGTTAATTCTAATTTTTCTAATTTCTAATAGCAATTTTTTAAATGTTTGAGGCTTTCTATTTCACAGCTTTGGTTTAGAGAATGTTTATTGCTACCTGAACTACCAGAAGCTGTTCTTTTTGGTGTCTCATCTTTAACTAGTGTAGATGGTATATTTTCATTAAACAAAGATAAGAAACCCCTGTGAGCTGGTATTCTTAGACGGAATTACGACCATTTCTTCCACAGGCAACTCCTTCACCATGGGGATCCATGAACCAGGATGTCAAAAACCATATAATTCATGTTGTCCAAGACTTTGGTTTCCCACCTGTCTGCTTATTCTTATCTCTTGATCTATAAATAAAAGTAAAACTTAAACACTGTAGCTAAAATTACTTTAAACAAAATAAAAGGGTTTTTTAAAAATCCTTAATACCAAAGCCCTTGCAAATTTCGTCATTCTATATCTTGTAAGTATGAATAGTTTTTGGAGTATCCATGAACCTCAAATCTCTAAGTTACAAAACAATAATATATAAAAATGAATAATATAATTATCTTTTGCAAATAATTTAATACAAATATAATACCTGTATACATGAAACAATGATTAGGTACTTACATCTTGCAGATTTCTTCTCAAGCAACAGCTTTTTTTGTAGCATCTTTTATCTCGTCAAAACTCCCGAAAACAATTTATTTTTCACAGCTTTAATTCCATTAAAAATATGAATTTTTAGTTGTATTATAAGGACATGTTGCACCATGAACATTAGAAGCACTATTAGCGATTATGACCTCAATTAACCTTATTTTACTATGTAGGTATGAATATAGGTAGGTATGTCCGATATAAAATTTTTGCGCTTTTGCTCAAAGCATAAGTATGAGTTATTCTAACAATGAATGCACATTTTTAGGAATTTATATATGATTATATTTTATAGTTTCAGAATGTGCAGATTTTTCTATATGAATAGTTTTATTAATTTTGGTTGGAATTACTTGCTAATTATTATTAACGTATGTTTGATATTTCCTTTAGTGAAGAAGCAACAAAAACAAGTGGAAAATGCACCATGGATCAATGGGTCTGTTTGCAATAGCTCAGTTATGGACACTCCAGACAAAACTGCTCAAGTAAGAATGTGTACTGGATAGAGTTATTTAGATTGAATTGTAATAATCGATTTAATAATAATTTATAAGTCGATTTAATCGTAGTAATCATATAAATAATTACTTTAGCGATTTGTAAAGATTTTTAAAACGAACTTTTTATATAGTTTTAGACTAATAATACAAAAAAAAGAATATTCTTTTAATCAATAAAATTTTCTCCTACTTCAAATGTCAAATCGTAATGTTTTATCTTTGGTTATTGTACATATATAAAAAATATTTTAGTTATGTTGACTTATTTTTTTTCTAAACAATAATACATAGTACAGGGTGATCAAAAAGTCTCTCCGCAGTAATTTATTTGGTTTACAACATTCAAATGATCATTATAAAGATTAACACATAATTATAACAACTAGAATATGTTAAACAAAAATTGAACAATTTGTTTGTTTTCATATATTTATTTTTATATGTGTTAATCATTATAATGTTTTGTAATCCAAAAAATCACTGCGGAGACACTTTTCAATCACCCTGTTTATTTATTTAGTATGTTATTATTTCAAGTACTCCAGGATTGCGTTGGTTTGTAATAGCTTAAGTAATTATAGTATTTAGTTTTAACAAATTGGTGCGGTTTCTGTAGCATAACGTTAAAAGGAAAAATATAAGGAGCCTAAATGCTGCTAAATTTTGAAATATAAACTTAAATAATTAATTAAAGCCTTATATTTCGTTGTTGAACAACCTATTTATAGGTAGGATAAATTTTAAGTGAGAAAGATTGCTTGTACAGTCAAGAAATATCCTGACCTGATGGTAAGTAAGTATAACTCAATTAATTAATACATGGTGTAATACAAATCAAGTACTAATTCGATGTTAATACGGTAGGTACAAATCAGTTGGAAATAGCCAACAACTAGTATTACGTAGAAGTTTTATGTTAAAATAAACAGAAATGTTAGGACTTTTATAAGAATTAAGTAAATAGTTTAATTACTAAAACACATGTGAGAAAAAGGTAATTTTAGATAAAATACAGAAAAAGCATAAAAACACACTTTACAGTATAGATTAAGCATATATACTAGTTAACACAATTCAGATAGAATTTTACAGGGAACCAAAGAATACAGTTAAAACGCGAGTTCCGCAAACTGGCTTAGTTCCAATTGATTATTTATTCCCGGTTTTTTCTCCTTTATGAGGAAGGCCTCTTTTGCCGTAGTCCGATAATATTGTGGTCTGTAGCTATTACCTCAAATTTGAAGTCACCACCTCAGTGAGATCTGTGGATGGATATGGATCTATTCCGGATCTTGTAGTGTTCCCTACATTACATGCGATTACACCATATACACAGATGGCTCAACAACAGGCGGGGGCTCGGCAGCAGTACTTGTCGAAAGAGATCCAGGTGCACCCCATATTCTCGACACCATCAAAGCGAAAGGCAAAATGCTTACCTCTTCCTACGAAAAAGAACATGACGCACTTCTTCTATAGCTACAAGATGGATCAAGCAGAGCAAACATCGAACAAGAGCTACCTGATTTGTTCCGTCAGTAAGGCCCTCGTCTCTGCAATAGACTCGGTATTGGATAATACCAAAGCAATTTGGAAAACACTTAACGCTATCCAAAACCACATATCCAAGGTTATCATCCAGTGGATTCCTAGTCAAGTTAACATCTCAGGCAATGAGTTGGGGGATGCGGCAGCCTAAGAGGCCACCACCATAGAAGACACTAACAAGCTTATTCCCTTTGACTGTGTCAAAGCCCTCATCAATGGAGAAGTCAAGGATCCCAGACCAATCCACACTAAAATCTCAAAAACCTACGAGGGGCACTCGAACAAAATGGACGAGACCGCCATCCCAAATCACAAAGATAACTGCTTCATCGCCCAACTCAGAAACGATCATGGTCTCAAATTCAGGGCTTGATAAGTGATCATAGACCCTTTCACTAACCCGTTCTGCCATCACTGCCCGGACAAACTCCATACGGTAGGGCACTGGTTCCAAGATTGTCCTAGCACTGACGCGGCTAAGATAACAACTTTTACAACCTGTCGGCTGCCTCGAGCTCTATCCTGAGCTCGATGCTTCGAGAAGCGGTCCTGCTGGCACACCAGACTCTTAAGTGGGTGTCGCAGGTTTTATCTATTACAACAACAGCAGAATCAGGCAATCAGAATTGTACTATTTTATATCCAAAATAGAAAATACTGATTTTGCTAAATGTAAATTAGTTTTACTTATTAAGGAACCTCTTCGCATACATTTTTTTGAATCCTAGTCTTAATCTTATTTTTTTAAATTCTGGCTCTTACGTTTTAAAATTGTATAATTAATTTCTAATCTTTATTCACTAGTATACGTATGTTCAGTTTCTTATATAGAGCATTTTGTAAAAGTCGGAATCATTTGGTGTTACTATAAAAATTAAGTAGGTTACATATCTAATTCCCGATTTGTTTTAAAATGTGTCTTTCGTTTTGATGCTAAATTTTAAATTAAATAGTGACAAAAAATCGTTCATTTCAAAAATTTAATGATTTCTGACATAAAGAGCGTTCCTAATGATTTCACTTTTGGAAAACATTCATAGTATTTTGTATAAATACAATAATGTACAGTCTAACAAATTCTATATGCCTAATGATGGTGTTGGTTGCAGCGAATTTAATTGGTTGCACCTTATTAATAAATGCTATTTTTACTGACTTTATTTTGCTTTTGTAACTCTTGATGATATTTGATAAAATGTTATTTCTCGAAAAATGAATTATATATGTGTAATATATTAAATAGTAGGTGTTAATTTTGATTTTTTTTCAAAAACTTGTAAAAATAGCAAATTTGGTCGCTACAGAACAAAAAGATAATGTTAAGATAAAAATGTATGATTTTATTGAATCATCTTATTGACAATTTTTATTTTTCATAAAAAACGTTTTATTTTTAACATAACTTGTAACATTTTCAAACTATTCTTTGAAGTTGAAATAGTATAAGTATAACTTAACACTTATGTAAATATTTCCCTGTATAATGTTTACATTATTAGTCATATTCTTTTTGTGCACTCAGTTAAGTGTATAGAACAGAACGAATGGATAACTACATATATACTGCCTATTCTATTCATCTTATTTTAACCTTCATTGACAAGAACAGCTGTTATTTTTTAGAATTAGTTTGAGTTCCCACCTTATTCTCGTCCGGCTGTGCAGGTACATCCTTACAAGTTGACACATAGCCTTCTTATGCAAGCTCAACAGATGACCAAGGGTGAAACCCGAGTGACCATCGGCTCCGTTGTGGGTCTTCTCTACTCCTCTAACACCTCGGGGGGACAATGTGTGGCTGGTGTTCGGTTGGCTAATGGTGAAGAGATACCCGCTGACTGTGTTCTGATTGCTATGGGGCCCTGGTCTGGTGAGGCCTGCAAATGGTTCCCTGATGGCAGTATACCGGCGGTGCGGGGTCATCGGTAAGTCTGGAGGGTGAGAGGGGTTTGAAGACATTCTGGAATTAGATTAAGATATCCCCTAGCTCACAGATTTAATTAAAGACAAGATATTTTAAGCTAAGGAATTATAGGAATTTTTTATAAGAAAATTAGAGTATTTGATTAAAGTTGTCATTAACAGTGCAAGTATTGAAACTAATAGGTCGTTTATTAAATGGCATTTTATTAATATTTCAAGAAATCCAATTAAAGAAATATAACAATCAATTTGAAAATGTATATAAGTATATATAAATGTATATATATGGTAAAGTGCATAAACTGGTTCAAATTATAAACTTAAAGCAATGCATGAAATATACATAAAAATTGTAATTATGATTTTTATGCAGAACCATGTTTAATGAATCCTATCATAAATCATGTATGATGCGGAAAAAATTACTGGTCATTTTTTTAAACGAAAGAAAGAAAAACCACACGTAAGGTAAAATAAATTAATTAAAAAACCCGAGCTTTCTAACATAACAAAAGTTCATAATCACAGGGTACACAGTAAAAACACAATGAGACACATTATATACGAGAAAAACATTAAGTGAACATAAATCATAAAAGCCAATGTACAGAAAGAAAGAGAGAGAACTGGAGAGACTGAAAGTTATGTAATAGAGCCAGAGTGGTTTTTCTTTCATAATTCATTTATTTACGAAATGTATAAATTATTTCGTAAATTATCCACCGATAATGCTATATAATACAAAAATTCTAACAAAAATATAGAGTCGACATAGCACGCTCTACATACACATTATTTTTGGTTACGTAATGAGGCCATTCATCCAAACTAAAAGCCAATTGATTTAAATTTGACGATATCTAGGTATACGGCTTTACTTCTTGTAGATTGAAAACGTTGACATCCTTAACTTTCGGATGATGTAAAGCGATATAATAAGATTAGTAATATATGTACATTTACTATGCATTATGTAACGCTTTGCTAGAATTTTACAAATTTCATGTTGCAAACAAGTAAAATCCTATTTATAGACAAATACACATTTAATTAACGAGATTTCACTGTTGGTGTGTTTTCAGTAAAATCTCTAAAGACTTCTGATTATTCTGGTCGCTTCTGGTTACTTATATTTCTTTGATCTCTCTTCTTCATATGCTATTATTACATAAAATAACATTGGATGGATATATTAAGTCGTATGGTATATAACATATTATCATAATATTAATAAACAATGAAATATATATAGATATATTAACATTGTATTCAAAAGGGGTAAAGCACTGAAGCAACTTACCCTGTCGTCCACTTTAACAACATGTATTTTAATGAAGGTAGGCATTTTTTGATCATGTTATAATAGATTTAAATATATTACCATAATATATAAATGTGTACCTACATATATGGTATGTGGAAGTCATCTTACCCAGTTATAACAAAGAGTATTAATTTAATTTTTGTTGGTATATTTTGAATTCTATCGGGTACAATTTTACATTAGCTACATTATTGTGTGTTATAGCGTATTTTAATATTATATGATACGTTTCTTTATGTTATTTAGTTGCTAACAATTCTACATTCAGCGTTCTCTTATATACATCTACATAATATTATTATAATATATGGAAATGTGAGTTTCACATAGACTGTGATGTGGCAGAATTCTTTAATTGATATAAAAGCTGTTTTAATTTTATACATTCTGAATGAACCCTAAATGCTTCAGTGTCCATTTCAGTTCTGACCTTTAGCCCGCCTAGACTTTATTTGCATAAACATACTTAAGTCTAAATATACTCTGCACGTATGTTTTTACAAAACTGATTACGAATTTGTAATTTTAATGATTATTTTATTACTGACTCGTTTTTGGTGGTTCATGTTTTCTGTGTTCACCCTGTTTTTGTTTATAGAATGTGCAATTAGATAATTAGTAGTATGATAATATATGAAATCTACATGTTCTCAAGTTTGCTATAGTTTGAGTTTGAAGCATGTACATGATTATATTCAAATGGTGTTAAAATACACATATTATGATGGGTTTCAAAATGTTTAATTATCCCACCAAAATGCCATTTTTTGAAGCCTAATAGTGTTTATCATTCTTATTTTTCCTTTAAATGCTAAATTACTTTACTTTGAAATGAATTTGTTTGTTTGTTTGTCATTTTTAGTATATTTAGTTTTGTGGGTTGTAAAAGATAGACTTTTCATTTAAGATTTTTCTTTTTTAGGAAGGTTTCGAATGTTTGTTTATAAATTTATTTATATCGTTATTTATTTTCTAATAATTAGTTTTCTTCGTGACATTTGACCTAAAAAACTATTTTTTATGGATTGCAATATTTATACTTATTCACGATATGACATAATGTCTAATTATTTGTTACTATATAATTATACTAATACACTTTCTATTATGAATGCTGTAAGTATTAGTCATTATTCTAAATAAATTATATAAATATATCATAATATTCAAAAGTAAATTTTACCAATAGTACAATATACATAGATAATATAGTAAATTATTCTAAGATGTTTAATGTGCAACAAAAATATGCATTTATTCTTTTTATTCGTTTTCATGTCTTTCTTTTTTTAGCTAAAAGTTTGTACTTTAAACTTGTATGTATACTTGTTTAATAAGTCTCTTAAATCATTTCGATTAGGTATTTGTGGTATCTGTTCTTTAACAATAATTTGTTTGTTTTCTTTGAAGACTATATTATTTGCTTTGTTTTAAATAAGTTAATATATGCAAAGATTGTAGATTATTTCTTACGAATGTAAGATTACGAATTTGTAATTTTAATGATTATTTTATTACTGACTCGTTTTTGGTGGTTCATGTTTTCTGTGTTCACCCTGTTTTTGTTTATAGAATGTGCAATTAGATAATTAGTAGTATGATAATATATGAAATCTACATACTTCTGCCAAAGGATAAACACATCACAAGACTTAATATACAAGTGATATGAATACAAGGACCTTGTCATAAAATGCACACTAAATTGTACTTGAATCTTTGTATAATATTAATTATACATATTTTATTCTTAATGTTACTAGCAATAAATATAAATGACTTGTAATTTATTTATTAGTCAAGTGCGCATATAAATATGTAGATACAAGAATATTAATTTGTACTTAAGAGGGTTTACTTTACAAGAGTCTGCAAATAAAATTGTTTAACTTTTCATTTTAATAGTGAAATACATTATATTATAATATACTATGCATGGTATTCTATACTACAGGTTGTCACAAAAGTAAGGTGTATTTTGAATTACATACTGATTATGTTTTCATTAGTGAATAGAATATTACGATATAATTACACATATTACTTATTGATTGTGCGCACTTAATGGCAGTTATGTCCTTTTTTAATTATAGATTTCAGATTTATTCAAGTTTTTAAGATGATTACTATCATTTTTATGACCCACATTGATCAGAGCACATATCTTTTGAATCACGTACGAGTATTTGAGCTTTTACATGGTGGTATGAACTAGGTTAAACTAGCGGAGATTAAAATTAATTAGGGAATAGTTTTATGGAAAATTTGGTGAAGTAGCTTCAAAAGGGAATTAAAACTTTCCAAACAGGTTCAACTTTGGATCATCTCCGTAGTGGTTGTACCAAAGTTAGAGAAGTTGTGCTGGAAGATGTGGAAGCTTGCAGTCGCACATTCACAAAAAAGTGTTAGATATTGAACTGTTATGTTAGTTGTACCAAAAATTAATGTACTTTTTGTCAGTGGAATATAAAGCCAACTGAATCATGTGTTGTTTAGAAATGGTTCCTGGTCTTCACAAAGACGAAGATTAGAAGTAGATCGAAGGAATACGTTTTTAATGACGAATGTGATTTATATATAATGACGGAAGGCATAAAATTTCAATTATTTTTGCTGAAGATAATCCTTATTTTATTAGTAAGTACTTTTTTAACCCTCAAAGGGTACGATATTGTAGGCCATCTCTGTTAGTCATTCCATTGGCCCAATTATCTGGAAGGTCGCATACGGCACAAAGCTACCAAGAATACCGGAAGAATAAATTTATGCCACATAATACTATAATACGATATGTATACGATTATGTATAATACGATAACTACTACAGAAACCCAATTTTTAAGCATAATGTTGCACCAGCACACACCGTGAATACCGCAGTTGAATAATTACCAACTCGTGAATATCTTTATGAAGAAGTCAATAATATTAAACCATTATTGTAAAAAATGTATCAATGAACTTTGCGGAGAATTGAACTCACTATTGAATTAGACTGGAAACAGATTTGTATATTTATGACATTTAGTATTTACATATTTATTATCAATATATTTAATAATAATACATAATGTTTATTAGTAAAATATTAATTACGGCAATCGGCTTTTAATGTTGTAAAATTTAGATATGTCATTAGAAATACACTCTACTTCTGGGACAACCTGTACATGGAGCGAGGCGGATTACTATATCAAAAATAGAAAGTAAATGGTTACTTCGGATTATATTACTTCTTTTAATGACTTATTTCGGTAATTGAAATACATTAATAAATGTACTGGTGAACTATACTTAGTACAATGTTTAAAAAATTCGGTTATAAAAATAAATATTCTTTTATTGCTATTTTTGAAAAATATCTAATTGGGGATCTACATACTATTCACTGTAACAACTTTAAATGTTATTTAAAGATATTTTAACTTATTCTTCTTTATAAACTTTAAAATGATACATATAATATTAAATGCAACTCAAAATACCTTAGGGTGTTTTGTTTCAGGAAATAGAATATTTTATTTTAGATTTTTGATTATCTATTGTACTATATTATTGTAAATGAAAACTTAGTCTTATAAAAATAAAGTATTTTAAGCGTTGTTGTTGTTTAGGCCTTATCTAATAATCATTCTACTTTATCTTCATATGTTTACATTTATTTATTCTTCTTGATTAAAAGAATAGATGCATACCCCATTTATTATATATATGAAGGAACTAAACTTATTAGTCGTTTTTATAGCTTTAATCTTAATGAAGTATGTACTTAATAAATATATTTCCTAACCCTTTAAACTGCATGAGGCATACTTATACAGACGTAATTTTGTATTGCTTTCGCAAACACCAGTATAATGCAAGCCTACTGTCCTGGTTGACGTACCCATATAGTAAGCAAAAGTGCACAATTACCGAATGCCAAGCTTGCATTAAAAGAAGATTGATTACGTGACTGGATAGTTCTTCTACATATTAAGTATAAGATATGTCATACGACAGACCCTATACTAATGTCACTACAGCTATGCTTATGCTTATCCTTGAAATTTGGTTATATAACACCTCCAGGCAGTCGTATATTGAAGCATATATGAGTTCTATTGATTCGGGCTTTTATAAACTTTGTTTGTGGAATCTGTTACTTCCTACGTGGTAGTCAAAGTTGTCAATTATATGGGGTATTGAGATTAGAATTCAGGTTTTTGCTTTATGTGGGTAACCTAGATATTAAAGGTCGTAACCATAGAGTAAAGAAAAGGGTACATAGAGCTTCAACTCTACAGTTTTTAGTGCTTATTTTTTATAATATGCTCCTTAATATGGTTATAAATTGGTCGCAGATTACATTTTTGACATCATTTTTTATATGGAGCAATTTGAAGTTAGCAAGATGCTACTTTTTCGATATCAGTAGTATACATATCTAGTATCTATATACATCTTATACCAGGGCAGTAGTAGGAAAATAATTAACTTACTTTTAATGTGGAAAATTATAAAATCACTTTCTAAGTCTAAAAAGGGATATATTGATAAGTAGACGAGCAAAACATTGTTATTAAACAACAAAAAGTAGGTGGTATATTTAAAATATTAAAAAGTCCAAAATATCAAATTATTTCGGAAAACAATTTTTTGAATATTTTTATAACAATGGATAGTATACCGTATACAAAGTTTCATAAGAAAAGTGAATACATGTCTACTAAATCTGACATGTTTTACAATAACATAACCAGTTTGTAAAACGTGTTTAGTATGTCACATGAAGAATGTTTTTGTCAATTGTTACATAGGCAAGTTTTTTTATTAATAGCTAATGGTATATAACATTCATTGAGATCATTTATGTAATGTTGTACCTACTAATAAATAAAAAGGATATTGCAAACTCCATAATGTAAGAATATTTAGAAAAACCCAACATGAGGTGTTTGCGCGAAACAGAATTGAAATAGACGTTACAAATTTGCATGGTGTAAGTATAGAATATAAGTAATAAGTATACACATAATATTAAATAAGAATATAATAATTATAAAGATATATGAAATATAATTTATAATTATATAAATGTACATAAAAATTAAAAATACAAATTATAAGAATAAGTACAACATGTTAGCTCGACAATTGCTGCACGCTAACTTTTTCCAGAGATTGTTAGATTTCTAATTGATCTACTAGACTTTCTTTTTAGGCATAACATTTACTGTGAATTCTTGATAGTATATTTCATATTAAACGAGTTCTAGAAGAAATATGTGGTTTCAGGCGATGAAATTATTTACATATATACTATGGCATATAGTGAAGTACTACATATTTATAGTCTATGTTTACATTTATAGAATAACCATCTATGTATAATGTAACAGAAAAGGTGAATGATCTGTAAATTATAGTTGGTTTAAGAGTAACACCCCTTCCCTCAACTATGTGATCCTTTAGAAATGGTACTAGACAATTGATCAAATTTAAGTTTGTCAAGAGCTGAATCAGATTGTAACCTTTTGGTACTGCAATAATAATATCATTGAAAATAAATATATCAGTATAAAAATAGTACTTAACTCTCTATATCGGTTAGAACAGAGAGGGAATTAATTAATGTGATTATCCCTTTGGCTACTAGTACGGTTATTACAACCAAATTCATAGCAAAGTCTCTGGACTTCGTCATCGCAAAAGTCGCATTTAGTATCGAAATAAAATGACGTCCCCTATTCAAAGTTGTGCTTCCATTGAATCTTTAGTCATTCCAAGCTATATTGAAATAATTTTTTAGGTGAATTATGATTTTTACATTTCTCAACAACATACACTATTCGAAATAAAAAATATGCAAAATCTAAAAATATACACGGAGTCCTTAGCAGCCACTATAGAGATGAATCTCTATGTAATCCTTACTCTATGGTCATACTCATTGAGTATAGAGGTCGTACTACTGAGTTGTTATTTTATTATGATAAATAATAATAATATAGTTGTTATATTTAATTTTGCTCCTGTTATCCATAGCAGTGAAGCTTCTAAAATAAAAAGTTTCGACTGTACTTACCGTTCAAGCTTAATGTATTTTATTAATAAAAATATAATCAATATTTTAATAAGTGGTTAGTGGTTCTGATATAGCCGTAAAGAAGAGGTTACCATTTCTATAGCTTAAAAAAATATATATTGTAAATCTTGTATATATTATATAACATTTTGTTATTGAAAACAAATGTTTTTTTTTCAAAATTAGTCTATGCTTGTCATAATATAATAGTTTAATTTATAAATGGTTTGGCTGTTTTTGTCTTAGTAAATAATATTTAGTTATTAATTAATTTTAACGTATTAATTTTGACTAGTATGTAATATAAATATATCTCATTGTTTATTAAGTTGTTTTAAAACAACATTCTATCCATTTTGATAATTTTTGCATTAACTCCACGGATACCATGTATTTACTATTATTTCTAGAAAACAGATTTTTCACAAACTTATCTTAGTTATAATTTTTATAATAAAGCATTATACTTTTTATATGTTTTATATAAACAACTGCTTTGTAAATAACTTGCCCATAGATACATTTAAAGATTATTGTCTAATGTTGGGTTATTTGGTCATCCATTACTATCTGTTTTTATGAATTATCATTCGGGTTAATCAATATATTTGTATGTTGTTGCAGGGCTCATAGTATTGTCATGAAACCACCGCCTCAAGGAAGTAAAGCGCCCCATCTGCCAGGGGCTGAATGTGTCTTTCTCAATTTCCGAAGTTCCACATGCGAAGACAGTCCAGAGATCTACTCCCGCCCAGATGGAACCGTGTACATGTGCGGATTGGGTGATGATTCTGTGGGTCATGTTGTATATGCTTTTGAACTTGAATTAATTGTTAATTAGTTATTTTTATAAACTATCCCTTTTAGACGTACAATACTACTCGATAATTTTGTAAGTAGTAGGTAATTGAAAATAATAGTTTTATGTAAAATTAGTATATAAATAGACAATTCGACAAAGAAGGGGATTTTAAAATCGAAACATTTAATAATACTTTCTGAGGTTTATTTAAAATTTTACTGGCGTCTTAAAGTCGAAATACACCGATAAAAATCAGACTGGTAGGGTTTGGTAATTCATATTTTTCAGGCTTACTGAAAAGGATCATTAATTGTTCAAGAAAACCATTTGTATTGCGAATAACGGTTTTAATTGTTATTTAATTTCATAGTTTATTGCCTACGGACACCAGACGCTCGCGGTGCATAAAAATTTAAATAATAAATCTTATGCGACAATACACACCGAAAGCAGCGCGTCAATATCGATGGATGACCATTGATATCCTGGGCGTAAAGTGTGTATATATATTTCGTTTATCAAAACTGCTAAGTAAACTATTAAAGGATTGGTGCTAGTACAATATAAAGACATTGGAAACAATAATAATTGATGCACAGTGCAATTATTAACATTATTTACTCTATGATTTGATATACATATTACGTTTTTGAGACATTCACAAAAAATGAAGTAAAATAGACTCAAACCCCTGATTTTTAAAATCAACAAAAATATAATTATAAACGCCCTTCTCTTCCCTCATCAACTATTGAGCGTCCACCAATTTTTTCAGTCAACATTTTAATTTGAACGGGGTAAAGTAAATGTTTTAAAAAGTCAAATGAATATAAAAGTCAACAGTTTCATAATAACATAAATTGTTTAATTCCTCAACATGTTTCGTTGTACATACAACCTTATCAAGAGTATAAAATAATTAAAATGCAAATTTTAAAAAGAGTACAATAAAATAATAAATAGAGCATTAAAACAAAAAAGCGAAGAAAAAAAGTCAACGAAACATGTTGAGTGATTAAACATTTTATTTTATTTTATTATAAAACTGTTGACTTTTATATTCATTTGGCTATTTATAAATAAACCTTTTGAATAAAAATACAAGAGTTAAGCAACTAATAAACAAAACAAAAAAGATTATTGTTTCAATACACTTTGACCAGTTAATTCGTGAAATTAACCGTTGTTTTCATAGCTTAAAGAGATCTTTTGCAAATTATTTAAAACACTTTAGAACACTTTACTGAGTGTACTCAATAAGGGGCTATTGAAAAATGGCGAAAATATTATTCTGTGCAGATATTTAGAATACAATTCTACATTTATCCCTGCTTAAGAGATGCTTTCCAGTTTTAACAGATTTCAATGTATTATGTAACATTGTCCTTTAATATACTAAAATTATATTTCTCAATGTAAAATGGTTAACTCAAATTTTAATTTTAATTAAGAATATGATCTAGACATATATTTATATATCTATATATAATCCAAATTTTAGTAATTTATTCAATCATTTAAATTGATCCATTATGACGACGCATATGCTCCAATTTGGGATAAATATCTTCTTTGAAAGATATATGTATATAAAATACATGAATTTATTCAATTTATTAAAAAATAGAACGTTGGCGCAGGAATAAAGGAAATTAATTAATCGAAACATACTGCATTAGTCGATATAAAAAATAGCAGAGCTATAGATGAAACGTAAAATCCTTATTTTATGTACACGAATTTTCTTTGCTGATAGTGTGTAATTCAATGAAATAATGCAAGTATTTAACTTAAAAGCATCTTTAAAAGCATAGAATAGAGATCCTTACTCTATGATTGAAACAAGCTAAAAAGAAAATTTATCGTAGCATACGTGATTTTGAGTTGAGCTATCACTTTTTTGACTTCCAATCTCTTAACTGAAGTTATCACGTTTAATGAAGTAATTCGCTCATCATATCATCATATATTTAAAACTTTTTATTATAAGTTTTATGCTTAATATAATTTATAATCACCAAAAACGCATACCAAATTAGTCTAATTTTTAGGAAATATATCTTTAAACTTGTTTTAGTCTAATCAAGTAAGGCTTATTTTTATAATTTTGTATGAACGCAATTATGAGCGTTTCTATTTAAACAATTATTCTAATATTGTCACTTTTCAAAAAGAATACATATAATTATATTCAACATTGTTTTCTGTACATGTCAAATCCTATTAACTATTTTTCACATGCTATATACAACTTTTCTAATAGATATTGTTAAGTGCAAATTTCAAATTTTATATTATATTGTAAAATAAGAAATAAGAAATAAGAACGATGAGGGATAACATTTTCAGGTCATTTATTTTGAAAAGCAAAGAGGAGAAAAGCCTCGAAAATGTAATAAACTAGACATTTTTAATTTAGATATCAATCCCACTATAATATACATACATAGTTACTTCAAATAAAACTGATAAAACATACTTGGAGGGCTTTTGTTCCAAGATAAAATATATTTTGTTCAAACGAAATACATTTAGTATACGTCTTAGTACATCAGCAAGAGAAGGCAGACACACACACACACCCATATATATCATTAGTTTCCTTTAAACATGTTACATATTGGGTTTTATTTTCAAATATTCTTGCATCTGCTTTTAAATGGTATTAGTTTACGAATTTTCTTATATAAGCGTTGCATGTATTTATAAAAAGATAGAAACATATACACTTTGTTTATAAACTATCTCTAAAACAAATACTCCTGTTTAGTTTTATATATTTATCTTTGCAGCGTTTTTAGGATTAATGAATTATTTACTATGTAATCGAAATTATCAATTCCCATGAGCTTCTGGTTCTCTATAATTTTTTCTTCTTGAGAAACATTTTAGTTTTTTAATCTTTTTGCGGAAGGATTATTTAGGTCATATTATAATGCCTTAATGTTGATAGCTAAGATTTCTTATTTCTTATAATATAGATATATATATATTATAAGTTTTCGTTTTATATATACTAAAAAATTAATTCAATTCAATTTAATTTAATTTTTGAAACTAGTTTTTTAATGTTTTATTTTCATTTTTTGAATGAATTTATATTTGATTAAATAAACAATCATTATTTATATTTATTACTATTATTAATATTAGAGATGATATTTTTCAAAGCAACAATTAAAACAAGCTGTTGCTTCCTGCAGTACTTTCATATGTAAAAAAAAATTGAAGTCGGTGGCTGCAATTTGAAAATTCATTAAATATTATCTTATAGAAAATACAATTTTATGTAACGCTGTTCCTTCAACCGGTTTTACGAGGTAAATGGGTATGCAATATAGTAAAAAGATATTTAAGTACTGCAAAGTTACTTCTGAAAGTAGTGCTTTCATAATATTCATGAAATTTTATACTGCAGCCACCGGTTTTTATTCTTTTTTATTTATCAAGTTATAAAAAAAACTTACTATATACAATTAATATATAATACTACAAACTAATGAATAAATGTCTTACAGTTTAATAAATTGTGTAATATACACCAGAACGTGATAATATAAGGAAGGTTATCATTAGCAAATGATGAATAATATAATGTAATATTAAGAAAAGAAAATTTAAAAAGTTGTGTTATAATAAATACATGTATTATGAAATGCTTTATTTTTAATAAAATGTAATACTTACTATAATTGTTAACGATATTAAATGATAATATATCTGTAAAATTACACACTCTCACACATATCAAATATGTATAGCAGATATTTTTACGCAAGTAATTTTGAGTAATATATTTCATGAATTTAATTGAACATTGAATTCTTACATTTTGCTTTTTTTGTTTGGAAAGGTTTAACAACAAATATTATTTTTTCAACGAATATATTTTATTGTCATGTAGGTAAGTTGATTGGTATACATATATATATACTTCTATATATTTTAATTATGTCATTGAAATTAATGAAAGTACGAGTACTTTATTTGATAATAAATTAAATACAAAAGAAAATGACATAAATATATATACTTATATTGAAATTATATATTGTACAAAATTGTTTTGTTTTCTTCAATTGATTGAGAATATTGTATTACATGTTATCGATAGCATATATGCATTTATCGTACACAATAAATGCGAAAATTGATAACACAAATTACGGATCTTGAAATTGTACCGCTGCGTTTAACACTAACCTTGGTTGAAATAATTTATTTACCTTACGATTTATGTGAATTACTTGCACTAAAGTATCCTAAGTTTTAAAACAGGTATATAGTATAAGAAATTGGGGTATATTTACTATTTACTATTAACATTTTACTATTTTAAAATATAAATATAATGAAAAAAGGAGGTCAATATAAAAATTGGTTTTCGAATAATAATTGAAATTATAATTAATACAAATATTACGTCATGATAAATATAATTATCCAAAATGCTTTACGTTTTATTCACCTTGAAACCGTATTTCTTTAAACTGGAATTTTAATGTGTTCGATTTCATATACATAAAGAAACAAATAATTTGAGTATTAACATATCATATTATGATATCAAATTTGGTTATATAAATATATGTAATTTCATCTTTATTAAGAATATATATAAAATGTCTGGAATAAAATTTGTTTTTACACTGTGAACTAACTTTAATATAAATATGAATTCGTAAAATAGGAAAACAAATATTCATTTCAATAAAATTACTATAATTTAATTTCTCTATTTAGATAATGACTAAAATATAAATAATTTTTTTTAAATAATTGTTCATTAATATTCAGGTTTTTGATTTAATTAGTATTAGTTATCTTAATAAAGTGTACTTTTCTTTCTTATCACTTAATATTTAAGCTTATAGCATAAATAAACAAAATTGCACAGTATCCTCAAACTTAATAAATATTGCTAAATAAAGAGAAACAAAAAAACATCTGGATTCCCTTTGAACTAAATGCTCCATGAAAACCTTTCAAATTAATTACCTGGAAATCTATCGACTCGGTTCTCTTGAAAAACCCGTGCAAGTAGATTAGCTCCTTCATAATCTCTCCCTCCCTCTTGCCCAGTGTGACTCCCTTGTACTTTCCTGTGTCAAGCGCGGTTGCTTTGATGAACTCAGAGGCGACAATCACATTGGCCCGATTGTCGAAGAGGTAGCATTTGGTCTCGCAAATCCCCTTCCCGTCGGGACATGTGTATTTATCGTTGCAGGAGCGTTTCCCGTCCGACGCCTTCATGATCGTGTACAACTTCTTGTGGAAGCTATCATATCCGATGTCCAAACTTGTAATAGCCTCAATCCGCTCCGTAGCACACCGAGTTTCCATTGGATTCGGTCCATTGGCCTTACTTACATAACAGTAGCCACTGTTGCATTCCTCGTGATCTTTGCAATGACAACCACCAGGCTTTTTAATTTTAGTGATGGCGGCGCACTCTTCAATTTTTTTCTCTTGCATTCCCTCAAAAACCGCCTGAGAAATGGTAATAATCTTCCCTGAACCAGCGGAATCCATATATGGAGTAGAAATGGAGATCTTGTTGGGGTTAGCCATTGTTCTTCGATACCATGGACGCTTGGTTGGATCGTAAAGTCGCTCTGACCTATGTCCCGGATACGTTCTGAACACGCCCGAGCGCAGACCAACGTAGGTCCACATCACCTGATCGATAGACTCAAAGTTCCGTTCTCGCCATATTTTTTCGATAGGTTGTGTCACCAGGACATAAGCTCGTGTTCCCTTTTCATACTTTCCCGAGGCGATTTCGCAGCCAACATCTGAGCTTCGTTTGATTTCATTCATATACTGGTGAGCATCGAAGGTTTTCTGGGCGAGATCATCATCAAAGAAATACTGATTGGGGTCACAGTGGCATTTGGGAGCGAAAAATACACTTGAATACTTATGTGTCAATCGAAGTAGGGGATACTTGACTTGGTCGTATTTGACGTCTAATTCTTCGAAAACGTTTGGATACCTCTCGCGAACCTTACTACTGTTGTATTCTATAAGCAAATTGAAATAGCTATTTTCGTAGCTTTTGAAGTCCTCCGGTTCCATTAGACGACGATAGACTTTGTCTGTATCCGCCAGTACAAAGGCAATTGAATAATTAGAATCTTCCAGTGTAGTATAGTAATATTCTAATGGCATTATGTCATATTTAACACCAGCTCTGTAATCTCCTTTAGGAGTTCCTCTACGTCCTCTGGCAATACGCAACATTCCCGTATGTCCTTTAATCATCTGTTCAAGAACGTGTGTGAATTCTTTCGGGTTACCCTCTCGACTTTGTTCTAATCGTTGAATTGGAATAAAAATGGGATCTTCCAGGAGTGTTGTGCTGGCTTTGAGTAGGGGATGAAAGATTGTCTGCCCCTCTTTATCAATGAGAAACGATATCACTGAACCCCACTGGTACCTAGTTAGAAACATTTCAATTTCCTCTAATGTTGCATCAACACCAGCCACACCAATT
>JAYRBW010099759.1:0-19749 GCA_036023295.1 Invenusta paracnida
ATGCAAAGGCGCATTTATTTCATATTTTAGTATCTATGCATGGAAATACGAAATTTTTTACGAAACGACCTATAATTACTTAATCTATTTCTTATAAATGTTGTATAATATTCAGCATTAATGAAAATATAAATACGATATACCTAATTAGTTAGTCATTTAGAGCGTTTACCAATTAAGGAATCTTTAGCGATACCAATATCGCAATTTAGGAATCGTTCATTCCAAAAGTTGGAATCGTTCGGCGTTACCATAGAAATTAAGTAGGTTAATTACGTATCTGACTCCCACCACGCCTCTGCCCATGTCCAAGTCGAAGCGCGAAAATAAATTTTAATTTGGATATTAATAAAGTGGTTAGTTTGAGTTTTTATGAAAGTTATTTGTATGAATAATATTTACTTTTTTCGTTTTATATATAATATATTTACAGATTCATTAAAAACATTTAGTCGACATACCTTTAGTTTTGATGCTCCATTTTAAATTTTAACAGCGACAAAAAATCGTTCATTCCTGATTATTGATTCCTGACAAAATAGGTTCTCCTATAATGATTCCACGTTTGGAAAACGCTCTTAAAAATATATAAAAATACAATATATAATATTACAATACTAAAACATTATAAATGGCTAGTACTTAAAGTGGAGGTCAACGTAAATATTTATATCAAGAATATTTAAAATAAATTAAGTACCTACTTACATTGTGTAGATACCTAGCTAGATATACTCATTTTAAAGTATTCATAAATCATATTTAGCAACTTATTGTGTATCAATTTGAAAGTTTATTTACTCAAGTAGGTACTAGATCGAGTGTGATATAATGAGCCTGAAAATGACTTCGACATTTAATAGACAGCAATTTTTAATTCAGTTATAGTTACAGTTATATTATATAATTGTATATATATATACCCATAGATGTGTGTGAGTTTGAAAATTCGAAATGAAAAATTGAAACTCCATCCATTTAAACGCCAAACATTTTCATTGTGGATTTAACTTAGGCCTTAATGTTATCGTCAAGACTGGGCTTTTATTTGTCCACCAATATACTATAACCTACCAAATGAATAACATGTTCAGATTTTAAAAGCAAGATTTCATTTTTTTAAATATCAAATAGTATGGAAAATACGAGAAAGCCTACAACTGGGATACTGATATGAAAATCTATTTGACATTTGTGAGTATAATAATCGAGGTAAATCAAGTGAAAGTTATATTATGATTCTTATTAGAAACTTTTTAAAGTATTTTAATCTTTTTACATTAAAGTAGGTACTTAAATTTTAATTTAAAACGGATATGACATCTTGAGTTTCACATCTAGCGTATGCTATATTACTCTCAATAAATGCTATACAATTTCTTTTTATATGACACTATTAATAAGACATCCTTGTGATCTGATATAGTTTGCAAAATAATATTTAAGTATTATATTTTGTAGTTATTCTGATATGAAATCAAACTGAAAGCTTTCATTAAAAATCGCTAAGTTTGAATTACAATACATGTATTACTAAAACTCTAAAAGTTGTGCTCCCAAAAAGCGTGCGGGTAAAGACTCAATAAAACCAACCATTTTAAATTAAATTTAATGGTTATAAGAATTTATTTTTATATTTTCAGTTTAAAAATTAGAATTCAATGTGAACTGTTGTACATAGATATGATAGGTATATGTGTACGTTTCAAAGAAAAACAAAACATTTTTTAAATAATTTAAGATCCTAGATAAAATATATGCATGTATGTGTAGAAATAAATATGTATTATATAATATATGCATTATTGTTATTGTTACTAAAGATGCCTCCACACACAAATAGAGGTGACGGGGCAGTCAGAGGAGAGACAAGAAGAGAGTGTAAAGGAGAGAGATTGGGAGTCAGGGAAGTTGAGTAGAACATTTGTTCATCTTACAGACTCCATATATAAAGAGAGAAAATCAAAGCTTAACAAATTAAATTATGTTTTTGTTTAACGTATCAAGCTTTGAAAAAATTCCAATTAATACAATTTCTTGACTGGCGTAGAACAACCACTTGTTAGAAATATGAAAGTCTGAAGGTCACATTTAAACTGATTTAAACAGACAAAGAGAGAAAGAGAGAGACAAGAGTAAGAGAGAGTGTGTGTTAGGTAGAGAGAGAGAGAGAGAGATCACATTGTGTAATAAGTCAGTGCGGATTGATTTGTTGTATGTGCTACATTTACTCGTCCTCCTTGCCACGTTTGATGAGGGTGACGAAAGCTTCGTAGTCGAGCTTGCCACCCTTGATGGGGGCCTCCTTCCACGTCTGTCGGAGCTGGAAAGTGTGTGTGTGAGAATGAGAGGGACAGTGAATTTATAATGATTATTGTATTTAAATCAACTGTTGTATGCACACAATATGTAGTATTGCATATATAGTATAGTGTATAATATTTATACGAAACATTGCTTCACAAATATACAAATTTTCATAACGATATAAGAAAAATTCTGCAATTAAATTAAGAAAATTACGATGAGAAAAATTTAGTATTAATTATTTCTAGTTCAATAATTGCAAAACACAGTCTAGAACTACCAGCGTATCTTTGATTGTATAAATTGAAAACAATTGTGATTGATAGAATGTCTGACTGCAAAAATATTATCATATGAATGTATTTTTATTAACTGTTTAATAAATATATAATAGTATTCAATTACATTATTACATTACTATCACAATTAAAAGTAGTAATATCACATCATAATGTTCAATATATTTACAATATTATATTGCACTACAATATTAAATCAGAATATGAACATACTCTATTAACAATTATGTAATAAATATTTATTAGTTTCAGCTTACGAATGAAAGCGCAGAATGAAAAGAAGTAACATAGAAACACGCACGTAATTTTTATTAAGATTAAACAATATATATTTAATGATTTCAGTGTTTGAACACGTCCGTTTGAATAAATACAAATTTATTATATTGCATATAGATTTGAAATATTTGACTGATATATTTAAAAAAATTTAATCACATTTGTATAGAATAAAGTAATAAATGTGTTTCATATATATATATAAATGAGACTGACATGAACAACTGACAAATCTAAACACAAATCTTTATATTTAGCTACAATAAAAATTAATACGAACAAAGCTAAGAAAATATTTAAAATTCCAAGTTTAATTAGCAAAATAAGTATTTAGCGTATAAATTAAGCGTAATAATTTAAAAAAATTGTTTAACTTAGGTGTATTACAGAAGTAGAAAATATGTAGTTGCACTAATCTATAAGATATATTGAGAAATACTTAAATATTAACATAATTAGTGTCAACTATTTAAAATGCATATTCATTGTCTATAGATAAACAGACTCGATCTTACTTTGTCTATTTATTTATATATTTTAAACACCGAATCTTAGATGTTTATATATTTTAAAATGTTTAAGGATTACTTTAAACAAAAAATGTAATTTTCGATGTTGGCATAATTTTGAAATTTTATAATTCTAATGAGTACAAATTAGTACATGTAGAATAAGATATGTGGAAATACATAAAACATATATTCACTTTCCGTTTTTAGATATTTACTAATATGTAGGTATGCCAAACGCAAATCTGAAAAGTACTCACTTCTTCGGCGGTAAAGTTATCACCCATGTTGGAGAGGAGATCCTTCATGCTGGAAAATTGACACAAAATTACATAATTTGCATAAAATGTTCATCATTAATTCAGAACAATTAAAATGTATATTAAGGTTCGTCTTTCACAAATGATAGAAATCAAAAGCAGAATTTTTTATTTGGTTAACCAGAATAATATTGTTATTCAGACAAAACATTTTGACATGTTTTATCAAATGAAAAGTAATTTTTTGAAAAATTTGTTTCAATTCAAGGTATATTATTACACTTAAATGCTTGAATAATTAGTAAGTTTAGAAATTTTATGTTTAATATTCAAACTTAAGAGATAATTTCAATATTACACAAGTATGTCAATCATTGTCATAAATATTTGTAAAGGTATATTAAAAATTATAAATCACTTAATATATTGTTTTAATATTTTTATGTTTCTTAATTTTCAAAATAAATATTCTTACAATATTTCCTAGTATAATAAATGTTAAATATAATTAGTGCAATTAGAATTGAATTCATTTAGCATAAAGCTAAAATTCATTATCTTCAAAAAGTCGTCGAAAGAGGAACCATAAATGATCATTTTTTATAATCCGTATTCGTTATTAGACAAATACATATAAAATATATAATAAGATTGAAACATTATTGGCAATTTGGAAATATGATTAGGTAAGTTATGTATAGGGTGGTTGGTAAGTTCGTTTATTCAAACATATTAAACAACTTAATAGTTCGTAATTAAGTTCGTTTATTGAAACATATTTAACAGTTACAGTTTACGTACAAATATAGTGTCCATAGTTTATCTACAAATAGTGTCCATCTGCGTCAATGATTTCTTACAGATCTTGTGCCAGTTTTTCGAATTCTTTAGTCATCATTTGTGCAGTAAAAGTTGAAAAATTCTGTGCCAAAAACTATTATAAATCTTCTTCATTATTTAAATTGGGATTGTTCTTCTCAATGATTCCAAGTGAGGCAAGACAAAGCAGTCACAGATGTTAGTATTCGGTGAATATGGAGCCTGCTTTATTAGACGAATATTCTTTTCAGCCATAAAAATAAGTGTTACTGCAGTAACGTGGGGCCTGGCGTTATCCTGTACAATAGCTATATTCTCCGACTGGATATCCGCATAAATAGCAAAATACTGACTCATGTCTTTCAAATACTGAATATATATTTCAGGAGTAAATGATTTGGAAATATTGCACACACTTCAATGTTACTTCTAAAAAAACGAGAAACTTCTACTGTGCGTCTTTTGGCTGTTTGAAGGCGTTTGGTATCTCCATGTGCCCTCATCTATAAACCAATATCATTCCTTGGTAAAAGATAGAAACCATAACAAAATTTCTCATCAACAACGACTAGGTTTCTCTTTGCTATTCTCGATCTGAACGCCTGCAACATGGTCTCCCAACATTCCATTTTCTGCTGATAATTTCTTTCTGTTAATGTATGAGGAACCCATCTCGTTCTTATCCAAATCAACTCAAGATCCTCATTGAAAATACGATGCACCATTGTCTTATCTAAATCCAGCATCTCACACATAAACGTCTTTCCGCTAATTTTCCTATGAATAATGTTTAATGGTTTTTCTATTTAAAAATAACTGCTAGACGATCATTCAATAGTATAATAATAGTATAATTATTACTGTTAAATATGTTTCAATAAACGAACTGAATTCCGAACCACCCTATATGATATATATTAATTTTTTCCACATCTTTTATTTATTATACATATAGATAAACTTACTATCTATAAAATAGTTTACAGTTAAAATTGGGAATATGTAGTTAATTTAAAGATGTTTTTTTATTATGGATCTTCAAAACATTTTTTTAACTAAATGTGATCGTATTGTAGTGTATTTTTATATAATCAATGAGTGTTTAATAATTTGCAACAAAAAACCTATAGTCGGAATGCTATTAAACATTTAGAAACACAATTTATAAATACAAGTTAATATTTATTATCTATAGTGATGTTTTAAATTCCAGTATAATTAATAAATAATAAGATTATCATTAAAAGTAATTCATTTGTAAATACCTATATTATTTAAATTTTTATTCACAAAAATGAAATAATATCATTTGCTTATAAAACCTAGGTTTTTTCATAGAAACAAGAAAGTTTTAAACATATAAATAATTTATTGTTCTGTAAATTTCTTTATCTGAATCAATAATACCTATACCCAATTTTTGTCAGAGTCAAATAATTCAACAATTACATTATAAATGGTCCGAATTTGCCAGTAAGAGATAATACAGTAATACATACCTATACAGTAATAATAGGAAAAAACCTACGTAAATGAAACTTGCCAGGATTTTGATATCAACAAATAATTCATAAAGATGGCTTATATAGAAATGCTCCTACTAAATATATAAATATAATTTTAAAATAATTGATCACTTATAGAAATATTGTTTCGCTAACAATTTATTGAGAGATATCAATCGATTAAAAGGATATGAAACGTTTTATAAGTTTATCTAAATATTTGATTGCTTTTACATGTAATCCTTAAAATTTAAGATCCAGCATTATTTTTCCAAACATGGATTTAATGTTTATGTTTAATTGAAATTTGCAATTTGCAATTAAATGTTTAACGGATAAAAAGTATACTTTCTATCAATTTGTTTAATAAATTAGTTGTTATATTATTATAAAAATTATAATTGTATAATTACTTAATATATTTTCTACTTATTTTGTTATACATCTTTTTATTGTTTACTTTTGAACTATAAAGTATAAAATATTATTTAATTTAACTTTGAATAGGTGGTTTGCGCTGTGCAGCATTTAAAAAAATAAAAAATAGAAAGAAGCACGGGCTGCAAATATAAAATACATTTATTAACTACAATTTTAGTTAATACATTTATTTTATATTTGCAGCCAGTGTTTCTTTCTCTTTTTTTATAATTTTTTTTTGAAGATATACTTTTTTTTACAAATATCAATGAAATTGTTTCATAGCCATTTTTTAAAGTATTTAAAACGAAACAATATATGATCAAATCATATTTTTCACACTGTAAAACATGCTATGCTGCGATAATTATCGTATAATTCATACTGTTAATTATTAGATTACATTTTTATTGACGAAGTTTTGCCTTAAAAAATTCAACAAGTAATGAAATAATGAAATATTTGTCCACAGTATAAATTAGAATATATCTATGCAATGCTTGACATGCGATGTAATTATATCTGATAATAATTAAATCATAAGAACTTGAAAACAAAAATAAAACAATGCGGTTTGCAAAAACTCATACTTTATTGATTTCTTTTAAACAAAATCTGAAATTTATATTGCGAATCATCATTGAATAATACTAATTGAATGTTTTAAATTAAAACCAATTATTATATATACTTATATTACGTACTTATCAATACTTATTAAAGTAATGTAATTTCATATCGACAAAAATATTTTTCGACACATAGATAGTACATATCTATATATAATAATTGAAAATAATAAACTCAAAACAATTTATACTTGTATAAAGAATACTTAATTTCAATGTGGGCCATCACTAAAAATGTTTAATTTTGCAGCTTATAGTATTTGTTCATTTTATAATTTATAACATATAAAATCACTAGATGTATGCAATTTAACTATATATAATGATGAGAGATATTACGAGCGTAATCAGTATTTACCGATTTCATATAAAAATGTAGTATGTAACACATTCCGATGAAAAACGAAACAAGCTTTATAAAATGAGTCATATTGAAAATGAAATGTAAAACTTAAAATCTTTCCCATCATTTTGAAAATAATTGTTACAAAAACTTGTGTGTATTATATATTTTTGTTACTTTATATTACTTATTAACCAGAAGTCGGTATTGATACTCATTTGATAGGTAAATAATAATATATCGAATAGACACAGAAGATACATATAATGTATTTTATTTGTGCACGAAATTTTTAACTTTCTTGTTGGATATACCCACTTTTTGGACAATTCCAGTTCTCACACTTCTTAAAGTTCTGTTTTTATCTAAACTACAATTTAGTATTTAATAATGTCTACAATAAGAAGCATATATTAATGCATACATGGATATATTCTAAATCCAGTAAATCACACAATACTTCACCATTTTTATACGATTGCGGTGTATCATAATATATACTAAAATACGCACTGATTCACAATTAGTCTAAACTCAAAATCACGTCAGAAAATGTATTTTAAAGTATTATACAGATCTATAGCATGTAAAATATTATATGTTGTTATATATAGGTATATAACATTAAATGTAATCTTATTTTTATTTTATTTTATTATTTTTGTACAAAGACATTTAATTTTAAAGATATTTGAACTATAACTCTCATTACGATTTTAATGAATTTGTTCAATATTTTACAGCTTGCCTCTTTTCTACAAACAATTTTATTTTTTTTATATAATCCATATTAAATTATCTCTACATACTTCTAAAATTGTAAAAGTAACTAATCTAACGAACAGCTCATAAAATATACTCCTCCACAATTATTCTAAGGTCAGAAATATACATTATATGTACATATATTGAAATTGAGATTGGTTAGGAAGATAAGCAGCAATAATAAATAGAACAGTGTACTTAAATATATCTGTCACTGTATCTTCGAAATTATCTCTTTCTGTAATTTGAACGTATCCGTGACTTCTACCTTGTAGTGAAAGGGCCTAATTACCCGTACAACAGTTGATATCGATTTATAAGAACTCAATGCATGTGTTCGAGAAGACTTTTTGTTTTTTCAAAAACTTATTGCATACCTAGTAGCACGCGTATTTAACTCAACACGTACTCAACAGACGCACAATTAAAACTGGGAGAAATGTTTGGTATTGTCAGTCCGAGCAGCCGGCCAGATATTGCGACAATTTTATTGATAATTATATATTTTTCAGCCATCAGCAATGCTCCTTCTATAATTATTTCCACTGAGTTACACTTCAAATTTTTAACTATTTAATAATATTATATCCCTTAAGAAAAAAAACATATTTTCAAGTTAGTTCGTTTCGGGATTAATATACGTCATAATGCACTTCTCGTATACTCCCAAAATTGTTATGCGTATGTGTATGTGTATTATTATATATCTTTGAAAAATAAGACGCAAAATAGAGATATTTATTTTTTGACTCAAACCCAATTACGATTTATCATTATAATTAGTAGTAGAAAGACGTGTAATATCTTTGGGCAGCATAGTCAAACTAAAAACTAAAATATACATATACCAGGCAGAGCTTTTGAAAAAATGTTTTTATTAAAAGAACACAAATTTTTGCTATTAGACAGTCTCGTCCTCTGAAAAACTCTGACACTTTAGACACTGAGGTCAGTTTTCCAGAGAACGAGTCAAATATCAGAAAGTTATTTTTTATTTTGCATTCATTAACTGTCATAGCATTTTTCAATGTACTTTTCAAGTCTATTTTATGGGAAGTGGTATGTTCATTGAATAATGCATAAATAAGTTTTATTTTATTTTATAACAAGCTAGTAAAGGGAAACGAGAATGTTCCTCCTATTTATTCAATAAAATGGAAGATGTCTCATTTTATTAACAAATAAAGACTACGAAATGTTATTATTCAACGGATACAGCCCTTTTGGCTTTCATTGTATTCTTTATTTTATACAGTGGAGTGTATTATTTTTGAGAACAATATTGTTTTTTTCTCGTTATTTTATTACCATTCGCTTGTAACTTCGATAGAAAAATATTCAAGGAATTTTACTCTACGATTCGTGAATTGACTTTTTATATTTCTTTACAGTTTATACCTGTAGGATAGGGAATTGTTCATGATACAAGACACCACATTTGACCTCTGGTTGTTAGATTTTTACGTTTTTAGACAAAGAGTCTTTATCATTTTTATTCAGTTGTATCTAGGAACTAAATAAATATTTTTTATGTTTCATTTCGTTAAAATAATAATAACATTTGTTTAAAAAATTATATTTGCTAGTTCTTTTACTTTTAAAAATCGTTGGAAAAACTTCAATTAATAAAATGTTTCCCAAATGATTTATTATATTTTACTAATATCTAGCTTATTATTTATCTTAAAAATGGAAATCAATCAGTGATATACGTTAAACATTTTTATATAAATGTAAATATATTTAACACATCATAACAATTTAATGACCTTTTTAAATAATTCATTTTCGATTAAATCGATATATTCCTAATCGAAACGTAGTGTCTATATTGGCGATCGATTGACCTTGGTTGTGTTTCTAGGTTGTTCCTAGCTACGAAAATAAAACAATCTAGTTTTAGGGATTTTGGTGTTTACCACAAATTGAACCCTTTTCTAATAACTCGGAAATAAAAAAGAAATCGATTGAAAAAATGACTGAAGACGATGCAACTGGCTCTAGTTTATATCTTAATAAATAAAGGAATTCAATTATTTAAAAACGTAGAACATTTATGCCATGGTTCATTTTACAATGTGGCTTTTGGAACCAAACTAGATACAAGGGTAAAAATGGGCGGATAAATTATTTTTGGAAAAGTTTATTAAAGTTGTCATTGAAATATTTTTGAAATATCGATTTAGGAATATCTCGCTGTTCACTTTTTCATGCCACACTTTTGTTACTTTTTATCGATTTTTTAAAGAAGAGATTTCGAATTACTTTAAAACTGACGTAAATTTAAAAAGCTTAGCACTGTGCACATCAGATATTCATCACCGTCCCACAGTAAAAGTTCCAGATACTTACTAGTCATGTTACACTCAAAACAATATTAGTGCATAACTTCTCATTTCAACTTTCTCGAGTCATAATTTCTATAAATTTTCTCACACATTTTTTCAACTTGAAGAACTGTAGCAAATGTTGCATAATATTTTCCAAGTTACATGTTATAAAATCACAGCTGTCATAGAAATAAAAGTCAGGAGAGTAAGAGGGATACCGCATAAGAATTATTTCTGGCCCACCAAATGAAATATTTTCCGACATAATGATATTTTCCAGGAAAATTCTATCATCAGATATACAACATAGTTTATTACATTAATACATACACATATATATCAGACTTTTAATCTTGATCATAATAGAAACGTACTATAAAATGCGAGAAACCCAAAAATGTAACGGTAAACCTATTTTTCATTGTTAAAAAATTATAGTACTCTAGTTAATTAATAAATACTCTTATTAAAAGGAAACATTTGTAAGCCTTAATGTACCAAATGATTAAAATAACATCTGATATGATGCATAAATAGAACAGCTAATAAAAAATTAATACGGAATTATTTCTAGCTAAGTTGTTTGAGCTAAACATATGTCCTCTACGGATTTATATTTTATATTTAGTAACGCGTCTCGTGCTTATTGTTTACTGTTTGCATTGTGCTATATTATGCAATCAGTAGCAATATGACTTTGATTACCGAAAATCAACATATTAATCGTTTATGTATGGCGTCAATCTCTCAGTGTTTATTTCATTTGAGTTTAGATTGTTAAACTAATTATTTAGCTCAATTTAATACTCAATTTTTAATCTAACTAGAAAGGAAACATCCAAACAATACAACTTAGAGTAATCTCTTTCCAGTATTCACCCCTTAATATATTCACTAAACAAATAAGAGAAATTACAGTATGTATAATTTCAAGTTTTAAATAAAATAACAAGCGTCCCACGCATTTTACCTCATACATAGTTTTGTATTTCATCACGAACCTGAATTTAAAATTGACTTGAGCATCTATGTATATTCGTATATGTACAAAACATTCCACTCTTCCCTCCCTTGATAATCTCTTTTGCCATACGTGTTCCATTATGCAGATGTCGGGAAAAGATATTGCACTATCTCCGGTCCAATGTTGTTCAAATCTTCCTATCCCTTCTCGTTTTACTCGACGCCTGCATAGTCATCTGTGAAATCATCCTTGAAATTCATTTGCTCAAATGTGGGTTTGTATTCGCTCTTCAATATCTCTATTTGGACTAGATTTATATTAGTACACATTAAAACTTTAAGGAAAAATTCTATTACATATTTAATGTAACTCATATACACTCTAACGACATTTAGGCTTTGATACATATATAATTGCTTTTGTAAACTATAATATTTTGGATATTAAGGAACATCGGTTGTAGTTAGTATAGTAATATTGATTACATTTACAGTAAATTTACAGTAAATCAACAAGAAATGTTTGATTATAACTTGGTTAAATTGTCAAAAGAATTGTTAAAAGAACATTCATTTTACAAATTGCATTTTTATGAATCTAATAAAATAATATACTGTCATTTTTATTGTCTGACATATAAAAAAAACTTTAAATTCATAATTTTAATAAATTTATGTCACATTTTTATAAATAAACTATTCACCAATTATCTAAAAAGTAACTCTTGGAACTTTAAAAAATCCATTATTATTTTAAGTATGAGAAATAATATTGACAATATTAAATTCAATTCCAATTTGAAATTAAACATTAAATATTTAAAAAATTAAATAGCTTCTTTATTTGTCATTATTATAATGCATGTAATTAGTATAAACATTTAGCACAGATCAAATATATATGATTAAATTCGAAATCTTTACATTAGTATAAACTTGAATAAAATATAGCCTTCATAAACTGCTTTATTGGTACGTTAAAAATTGTTTCTATTAGAAACATTGTTAATATATTAATAATTTACTTAAAATTAATTTTTAATTTCGTTTCATTTAGTTTAGTTTAGTTTTCTATATTATTTCAAATTTGTGTGGTTCTCTGTATGGACTTTAAAAATAAATTTAAAATTATTGTTAAAAAATTAATATTTCTTAGATAAAATGAACTAGGTTGATATATTTACACACATATAGTAAGTGACACCTAATCCACATCCCCTCTTCCCACATAGCCTCAAAAAAGTCATTTGAACTACAGCTAGAGCACGCCATCGATTTCCTTAATGCTACATTCACGGACCATCTTACTAGCTTGGACATGACAGGACCGCGAAATGCCATCGAGGACATGTCCAAAATCCTTAACCTCCTTAGTGGCGTCACCTGCGAGTCGGTTGTTACTTCTGCAGTTGCAGCTACAGCAAAGCCAGAGTCGCTTGACCATCACATGATCCGCCGATCGATAACCGATACATCGATCGGTGACCAGGCGGCCAATAGTACGAAACTACGTGTCGTCTCCCTTGTAATTGCGCACCTGTCTGGAGGTGGAGGTGGCGGGCACGCAGCATTTTCGGCGTCAGACGCTGCCGGAGCAACCGTCACTTTGGACGGACATGGAGAAGACGCTACCGCCCACATGCTTCATCTGGTCTCGGAGATCTTACATTTGACGAGTATCGGGATTCTGGGCTTCTTTGTTATGGAGGTGTCACTCAAGATTATCTGTCTTGGAATGACTTTTTTTAAGGAGAAGTTTGAAGTGAGTGGATTCTGTCGAATAGCTATTGGAATCAAAAATTAATTTAAAATCATGCAAAGAAAATGTTTCACAATGTCAGCAAATATTCAAATAAAAGAAAGCGACTAAAATTTTTATAATTTCGTCACGCAAAGTTAAAAAAGCCAGACCAGATTTGAAACGTGGGTAAATATTGTTCTCCTAAATATAGTTTTACTTTTCACTAACTGGAAAATAATGATTTTTAAACTTTTCTTATTCAATATGTGTTATTAATACCAATTGAGAAATTAAGATTCGAATTTCCTATACATATATGTATAGATAACTTTTAAATGAAATGTATTTGGTATATTCAATAACCTTTTGGACAATAGAGATAAAGCTCTCCATTTATCGATGTATAAGTCTATGCATTTTTAATAAAGCCTCATTTTATAGAAAACTAATAACAATTAAGATAAAAAAACGTTCATCTCAATTTTTAAAAGCAATTCCTTCTTTCTATATAAATATATGTACATATATGACAAATATGTGTCCTTTTTGACCACATAAAATAAGAGGAATTCCAAATACCTTTTAGCTTCATTCATAAATCTGTTAAGAAAGTATGAAATATCTGGAATTAATCAAGGATAACGGGATTCGTTTAATTTATATATTACTATATATAAATGATAAATTATTATGCGTAATATACATATATATGAAGGATATATAAATGCTGTACATTTTATATTTACGTTGTAGATTAAATTAATCATGTAAAGTATTAACACAAATATGCAGTTGTTGATTTTAATGAATGTAATATATCTATTATGATATTGCTATCGTTTTTCATTTCAATATTCGATCAAATTCACACTTAACATTTAGTTTAATTATATGATTTTTTAAATTAAAAGTAACATCAACATTATTATAATAAACTTAAATGCATCACCTTGACATTGATACTTTCCTGTGGTTTACGTTTTCTGTTAATTGATCGATTCATATAAAAAAGTGTTTTACTGGCTTATATATGTACATATGTAATTGATTGAAAAATGTGGATTGGAAACTGATTCAAATAACTGATTAAAAAATATTACCTATATTACATTAAAAAATACGAATAATTTATAACCTTTATTTACTATTTCGTTATAAGTTTATAGTCGTTGTAGATCTTTATATATCTTGCTATCTTTATTACATCTTTATATCATCTAAGCATCACAGAATTTTACACAAACGACAACATATTTTTATTGACAGAAAAACACAATCTATTTGTAGTTATTTATTTTCAAAGATAAATTTGCTCAAAGCGAATATTTTTATTCGACGATTTCACTAAATCAGTGCAATGCTTACATTCAAGTTAGCCATATCGATCATACACATGGAAAGGCTGAAACTATTTACATTTTATAAATTGGTAAATGGCAGAGCAAATGGAAAAAAGTATGAAGTTGAATTTTCATGTATAGAAAAGTTTAAACAAGTAATAGTAAGTCTAAATGTTCACAGTGTAAGGAGATGTAAAATATTTAATGTCTTAACTAATAAAGTCAAGTCATACATTAAAAGTTTAAAAAAATTATGGTGTATAATACACTACATGAAGATATTATTAAGTCCAGCAAACACGAATAAGATTGAAAGGATCCACACTATGCATTATTAAATTGAAAAAGGATAATCCTCTATAGTCATTATTTTCATATAGCGTTAGTGTATAAAGTAAACAATTTCACTTCTTATGTAAGTAAAGCGAAATTTGTTCCGTACACGTTAAGTGTGTTGAAGAAGTGTCTTTTAGAAGATGCTATATCTTGAGCCAACAGCAAGATGAGTATAGGGTGACCAGTTCCTCTCCTCGCTGCCTTTAATTTACCCAGAATCCCCCCCCCCCAGTAGGTTCCTATAACTGGTTTCTTAAAGTTTCTTTATCTGCTGAGTGAACAAGAGGGAGAGCATTAGGTTGTGAGTTGAACCGGGATTCAAACCTGGTATCTTCCGCATGGTAAACCAGAGCTCTAACCGCTGAACACCTAACCCTCTGTTTATGTACACAAGGATAAGTTATCATCAAATATATTTATAACAAACTGTGCTATATCTAAAATATTATTATGAAGAAAAACGGCATGATTTAAAAACTTTAAGTAATTGATGTATTGCATAGAAATTCGTAAAAAAAACTTTACATTCTAAAATGCAACTATCAATAAGTAATATTTAAATAACATTAATCAGTTATACGTTAGATGTTTCATTGGTATATAAGTACATATTCTTATGACATGTAATAAATGTATTTATTTTATTATGACATACTACTAATTTATGTCATATATTACTATGTGTTGTATTAAATCATATTTTGAAATATTTACGATTATGTTAATTGTATGACTAACTGTTATCTCAGAACGAAGTTATTTGCGACGTTTTAAATTAATATTCTTTTCTTGCCGGCCACAGTACATTACTCAACCGAAATAGAAAATGTTTAAAATTGCAATTAAAATCTCAGACATAAATACAAAGTTACCCAGATCCAACAAAAAATAGGCAATACATAGTAAAATATATATAAATATATGTTTAGATATGAATTATTAAAAGAGTGATTTTCGAAACAGAATAACACATGGGAATGATAGATATAAAGCATAAATTATTTAAAAAATTATTAAGCATCAAATATATTTTGTTGATAAAATTTATAGAAAATAATTATTTGTGAATATTACGAAGTCCAACCAATTTAATAAACGATTTACACCTATAAAAATAAATGTTAACAATAAATATATACTGTCATAATATTTAAATTGTATAGCAGTACAGTATGTGTTCTCTATTCGTAATTTATATGGATATAAAAAATATTTAATTAAATATATTTAAACCATTGAAATAGATATGTCGCTCTCTCTATTTCTAGTATACAAGCCCTGCCCAGACCAATATATTTTGAGCCTCCATGTTCTTGGAGGGAAGGGGCGGGGAATAAGTAGCGAATAATTGGCCCCTACTCCCCTATAAATTTTAAACTTAATTGATAAAGTAGAGTTTTGAAACATCGAATATTATAGTTAAACCAAAATTTTTGTAACATTTGAAACATATAAATATGTGATAACAACTATTTTTTAAATAAAAAATGGATAAAGATATGTATAATAGTTAATATTGTGCAAAAGTTATAAAACTTTATTTAAGACAAGCCACAGAAGCTTATTGTTCTATTTGTTAATTTAAAAAACACAATAGAAATGCGAGGCCCCTACTCTAGTATGGACAGGGTTCAATAAGTATAGTATGTATCATTAACTATAATTTAAAAATGGAACGAGTGTATTACAATGTTTATCAAAATGATGATTATACTATGTTTTGATATAATATTATTAATATAGAAATGTCTATTGATTGATTAAATGTATCTGTGCAAGAAATTATACATTCCTATAAATGATTTTGTTTTTCCTTTTTACATAAAATTCTTAATAAAAACTGCTTTACTGATGGATAAAATGGAAATGTTTCAATTTCCTTAATAATATATTATCAACAATTGTAATGTTCTTTAAGATGTTCTAGTCAATAATAATATAGGAATTGTTCCTTTTCTAGTATGTTGTTTTGATAAAAGATTTTTATTTATGGAATAAATTTCAAAAATATTTTGTCAAACGCTACTCGTATACGTCGAAGGTGGATAAACTCAAACGGAATTTTTTAAAACTCTTTAAAGTACAAGGGGCGGAGAAAAAACTCTGCTTACACTTCGATAATCATAATATTACTTTGCACTTTTTAAAGTGTGTCCAGTGTATTCACTAGTGTCAGTTAATATACTCTAATTACGCTTGAAGATCCTTATCAATTAAGGACTAGGCATTCATTTCTCGCATGTCTTATTATAACTTATTGTATACAAGTCAAGTTCCCTTTCGTCAGCCTCTAGACAATAAGTCAGGACTGTTAAATCAAGATGGGACTGTAGCCGTTACGCAGGTCTTTACAGAATAATGGGATATAGTTTATATGATATGATGATGGATATTTTGACATTACTCTAAGAAGGAGTGATAGTTTTTCGCCCTTTTTTGAAGCGTGGGGTTAGATTCAATATTTAGAAGCTTATTACAGAAGCTGTTTCTGTTCGCGCTTCACTGATTTTTTATCTTTGGAATCTATATGATTAACTAAGCGAAAAATAAAGTAAGCGAATCATCGCACTTGACTAATTTGCGTCGAGTCTTTGAGTTAATACAACTCTGCTACAGCTGCTCAGGTGCTCGCTTATAATGTCGAATATATGGACTTTAATTCTTGCATATGCTAGTCGGCATAGTTTGCTAGTTTGTAAAGTTATTCATAAACTACGCTCAAGTTGAAGGACATTTCTAGAATTATTATTTCACCATATACATCTGTAAAATACACACTCCCATAATATAATAGAAGCTGCCTATCAGTTAAAAAGACAAATATCTTTTGAAAAGAAACTCAGATTTATCTAAAGATGGCGCTGATTTAATTGTATTAAGATAACGTAGGGCCAAACAGGTATTACTGACTGTTTTATATTATCGATTGCCCGTCGGCTAATTATCGTTGGTTCGATTTGTAACCAAAATATTTGACAGTTTTGTCGATTCTTATTTATAATAAAAGGTGTCTAACTTGCATGACATAGAAGATAGAGAAGAGAGAGAAAATGAGAATATAACTCACCGGCTGAGATTATAACAATGGAAGAGTATATGGCCGTTATAATGTATGCCTTAACATGGTCAGAAGTAATTGAACACGAATATCTAATTTAGTGTAAACATATGGGCCTCATTCAAGTTATGAATAAAATATAGATTTTGTGAATTTTGTCTTATTTTAGTGTTCAAACTAGTAGATTTATTGTCAGGATTATTTATTCTTTGATATTCGTAGATTTTCTATGTGTTCTCATTCTCTCTCTTTCTTTCTCTCTCTCTACTCTAGCTCTCTCTCTCTCTCTCTCTCTCGTTGGAATTTATTTGCAAAAATTCTTCCTACAAAATTCAAAGGAAGGAAATATACGTAAAATACTATATTTTCATAAAGTACAAAGTTATCATATATATGTATATATAACTCATTTAACACTAAATCGGCGTATGAGAATTTTATAGTTTAAAAGATAATTTTATTCGATTTATATAGAGTTTTCATTAAGACTAAAGGAAATGTAATTTTAGAAGTATTAAAAAGTGTGAAAACAACAGATTGAAAGATAAAAAATCTATCACATACAATTTGGATTATATTTAAACATGATTTACATAGATATCTTTAGATTATATATATAGGTATATGATTTCACAATTTATTTAAATATTAATATAACGGTTTATATTTAAAAATGCTGATTAAATCAATGATTACTATTTTACGATGATATCATTTCGATTGATTCAAGGAATAGAATTTCAGATCAACAAACTTGACTAAATTCAATCTAAAAAATTAAAATTAATTTTCAATATTTTACAAGCAGTTATAATTATATTTTTTAATGAGACGATGTTAATTTTAAAATCTGGTAATTTTTTTAAGTAATTAAATTTTTCGAAAAAAAAATCTTTAAATTAGATTTTGCTATTAGCAACTTTTAAATATTTTATTCATAAGAACCTCATTCGTGCTAACACAGCTTTAAAACTCCTTTTAATTCTTTTTTAGTCATACATTTTTGTACTCTATTCAAAATAAGTAAATTTTTGGTACATTCACCCAGATTTTCATTTTATTTAAACAGCAACTATCATAATCAAATGCTTTATAAGTACAAAATGAAATTGTTTTATTGAGTGTTTATTTTTTATTGAGTTTTAAAGTGAATATACTGTTCAGCTTTTTAAATCTCTAAAACAAAAGGTTAAAATATGCTTTAATTTATTTGTACCCTAAAGGCAGTAATCCTGCTCAATTTTTCACGATATAAAGGTTTTATGAATAAAGTGTAGTACAAAGTATGGCATGTATGAGAGTTTTGTGAATTCTTGAGCTTACAAAAATTTACAGCTATCTGCATCCACCAGACCGTATCTGCATAGAAAGAGATAATCTAAAAGTAAGCTTTTTAGAGAGCACGTATAATTGTAATTGCATGCGTAAAATTAAGTATGTTTCTAAAAGTTTGTTCCGATATTTTAAAAATTCATTGTGATCAATCTAGATACAACTAACTAGAAAACAAGTTAATTTATGCATAATACACTTTATGCTTTCAAAAATCAAACAACACGGTAAAGGAAGATTTCTAAACAGCTACATGTTTTGCAGGCTAAAAAGGAAGAAATGAACAAGAATTGGAATATTCCGATTATCATAACCATAGAGTAATGATTATACAAAGAGTGTTCACTCTTATCGATTTCATATACATCGCGCTGTAAATCATGGTATATAAAAAATCGTTTTATTTTAATAAATTTTATGTAAATTAGAAGGTAAACAGTAGTATTAAATATTTTGATTAAATTAATTTTAAGAACATATATATATATTCATACAATTTTAACATGCGTAAGTT
>JAYRBW010099770.1:0-19747 GCA_036023295.1 Invenusta paracnida
CTGTTCTGACCGTACTCGATCGTGATTGGTCGAGACTACCCCCCCCCCTCCTCCCACGCAACAGTCGTTACAAAGTGGACCGGACTCAAAGTGGATCTGAGCATGAATGAGCATGACTCACCACCTCCTCCCGCCCACGCAATTGTGACCGTGCTGCTCCTTCCCTACTACTATTATAGACACTTACATTTGTGCGACGTGTTAAAATCGTGACCGCGCACAACTCAGTGTTGTCTGTCTTTCATTGATCTCTGTGTAGCTGGTTCCCATTTTGATGTAGATAGCGACACCCCCCCCCCCTTGCACTCCCGGATCGCCAGGATGTCGGCTTGGTTATTATGGCACCATCGTTCGAGTTCCAATTTCTTAGACATCACATTGTACGACAGACCACATATACTATGGTCAGATTCTCTGGACCGGGGATGATTTCGATGTCTTTGGCGCGCGGAATGATGAGATTCTAGTGCGCTGGTTTGCTGGAATCTCCACTCGCAGAGTTCGTTGAGAGAACCCAGTCACTTGCAGACATTTTGTAGAGATGCATCTTGTAGAGGATCTCTTCCAGGAATCTCCTCGAGGAGGCGTGCTGCGCTGGTCCCCGGATCTCGCGGATTTTCCTCTGTCCTTAGCAATAAACTTCAGGCGGCTGAATCCGCCATAGTGGCAAAGGAAGACTGGCTTTCTGAGAGGTGCTACGTTAGTGACGACCGTTGTGTATTAGGATTTCGTTAGGGAAGCCTGTGAGTGAGTTCATCACTTTCCACAGCTTGTCGACTCCACCTGTCCAGATGGTTTCATCAAGAAATTCTCTCCACTGTACATTAGTGCATGCCTGAATTCATTCGGCGCACTATGTTCCCACTTCGTGGTGAAGCTGGATGGTTATAGCCTCGTGGATCTCCGAAGATATCCAAGGCTTAGGCTTCTTGCTGGGCTAAGTGGTACTTAAATGCATATCTTTGTTGCCAGATCAATCGCATCCTGCAGCATTTAGAGTCCTTCTTAGTCTTTTTGACGTCTTATTTGGGGACCTCTGGGATAGGGGTTTGCTAAGGGGCACTCTGAAGTGCTGAGCAGAGACTGCAGCTTAAATTGTAGCTGTGAATGCCGCCAGTCTGCTGCTTTCCAGTTCCAACGGCCCCCTTATTATCGGGTGTGCTTCCTGTTTTTGTTGTAGTTGTTTTACGGTGAGACGTCACTGCAGAAAATCACTTGGCGTTTTTTCACCCCTTGGTGGAAAAACACCAACAATGCCTTAGGATATTCTGTTAGCACCGAGAGTGTAGGAAAGGGACCCTTGAAACTTCTAGTTTTGTCGACTGCACTGTCCGGGCATTCCCGGAGTCAGTACTTGATGTCTTCTGGAGCAATCTTACAGTGCGGACAGGTAGGATCCATACCCGACGATCTCCCCATCTATTTATTATATAGCACTGGTCAACAGCATGGCGGGCCTATTTGGGGACCCAACCAATCTTCTGTAGGAAATCTATCCCTTTTAATGGGTTCTCTTTTAAAATGTTAGTCGCATATGGAGACCTAAACAACAATTAGAACTTTAACCTTAAGACAGAGGTGATGCTAGACCAGCTCAGGATTCAGCACTCTTACATCTTAGCTGAATACCGAAACGACAGTTTCCTATCTTGTCGCTTATATAATATCTTTGCTCCAAACATGCCGCAATAGATTCCAAATTAGGTTTGATTGTTTTGGAACCCTACACTACCTATCTCCGTCCTAGCTAAGAATCCGAAGGTGGCGAAAGCGTACCTCCGCAAGGTACGGGTCAAGTTACGCGCCACAATAACAATAACAGCGTATCCAACTACTGTTTCTGTGAAGTTAAGATCATTCGGCGAATTACAACTGCATTTAGTGGTGTATGTAGTTGGAAATATGATGGTGCTTGCTCTTCATTTTGGCTCAAAACTAGCGTGCACTTTTTAAATGATTTCGGTGAATTTTTAGAAGCTCTGACCTTCTAACACATATAGGGCAATTGTAATTACTTCTAACCATTCAATGGAATCAATTAACTGTATTTCAATGATATTGATTACAGCTGGATTTCCTTTGAGATGGCAATTCATAGTTTTTTTGTGATAGCACTGGAATAGCTGGCCAGAGATTTTATAAATGTTCATTGAAGTACAATTTTTAAATATCTTAGCATCATTGTTTTATGTTTTTAGACATCTTGCATGTTACGAAACTCTATATTATCTATATTTGGAACTTTTGTGTGGTATGAGCAACTGAGGTTTCCGATGGGGGTGGACGATTGTTGATGAATGAGTAGATGACTGTTAAATAGAGCAATTTATGGCGACATTTTCACTTTGATGCTCTATGGCAAAGTTGTAGAAAAGCACCTGACATTCTAGATTGGTAGATATTATAATATAGTAGAATTTGTTTAACGCCAATTAATTAGTTGTAATCCAAATACATATTTAGAAAAGTGTCATAATTTTAACTTTATAATTTAACAACATTGTCATATTATTATCTGAAAAAAGTAGTTATTACAATAATAAGTATAATATAGAGATAAGAGGAAAACTATATAGCACACTATACATTAATATATAGATTGAATCAATAGATCCAAACAAATTATACCTATACATGTATTATGTAGGTATCTGAATATGCAAACACGTGTTAAAAGTGAAAGCAATATAATATAATATATAATAATAATAATATATAGCATAAAGAAGTTAAAATTTAGTGTCGACAGTCTCAATCATTCTATAAAACGTTTTCCTGAGACTCAAAATTTGTAAACAGATCGAATAAATATGATGTGATGTGACAGTGCAAATAATATAAAGAATACCTACCTATAACTTTATCCGCTTATAAATATAGAATAACGAACATGTATTATATATTCTTCAGGAAGTGCACCATCGATTCGGCTCTCTTAGAATTTCCAATAATTGACCTAAACAAATACAAGAAGAAGAAAGCAGCAACAGCGGCAATACTAATTTATCTTAATTTTCAAATCGGGACGCGCAGCATTACCACCTATGTTGACACAAGATAATTGAAGTTGACGTTATGTGCTATATATTAGGGTGCTTCAATAAGTTCGTATAATCTTTATTAATCCGTAATTATATGTATATGCAATATCTATACATTTATTAAACTATTTAAAGATCTAAGATATTAGTGAAAATTTCAAGTCTAGTATCTCAAAGATTTCCAAATTTATGGTGGTCAAATTGTGAAAGTAGAAAATAGGTCAAATTTTGTCAAAAATGTAAATTATTTTTCTAAAGATCGTCTATATTTCCTTTATAGAACAATTATATATGAGTATTATGTATGTCGAGTATTACAGAAAGATGATTATAATAAATAAATACAGAGTTTATAACTTTATCGAAATACTTCCCACTACAGTCTATACACTTTCGCATCCTTTTAAACCACTTCTGAAAGCAAATGTTCCAATCATTCAAATCGTGATTTCGTGCTAATACTCCTGCCCATCCAGCTCAAGCTGCCCAACATTTGTTAGATGAGCATAATATTCAGCTAATGACTAACCCTACATATAGTTCTGATTATAAGGCCCGTATAGTCTGTGGTGGGAAGTATTTTGAAAAGTTATAAACTCTTTAATTATTTATTTTTATAATAATGTTTCTGCAATACTCATACACAATTGGTTTATAAATTAAATATAGATGATCTTTAGAAAAATAATTTACGTTTTTGACAAAATTTGACCTATTTTGTACTTTCAAAATTTGATCACCCATAAATTTGGAAATCTTTAAGATACAGACTTGAAATTTTCACTATTATCTTAGATCTTTCTATAGTTTAATAAAATGCATAGATATTGTTACGGGTTCATATAGATTATACGAACTTATTGAAGCACCCTCGTATTTTTATATATTTCTATATTGTAAGTAGTATATGCAAAATGTGTATTATAACAGACAAGGCTAGAACTACCCATTGTATTAGTGGTGAAAATATGTATATCGGACAAATTTGGTAATATGCTTTGTTTTTTTGTCAAGAAAAAAAGAAAAAAAGAAACAAAGAAATCTAAATTATTATTCAGAACTTTCATGATGAATATTTCGCGCATGCTTAAATTCTAATCAATCAATTTCATTCTTCTTGCTTTTATTTTAGTTTATGGACTCTGATCTGTTTTACTTTGCCAATAACTTATTATTAGTTTTCGTTTTCTTTCCTTGTATACCTATTAATATAGAAATAGAAATACTATATTAGTGAATATTATTATTATCTTTTTAACAAATATATATGTCGAATGAGAGGTGACGTTGATTTAAATGATTGCGTGTTTAATAATGACCAATTAAACAATTTAATGCACTCATAGATTGCATCTGACTTATTAGTTTTGTTGTATTTACATATGTTGTATATACATTCTAATAAACCAAAATATTCGTTAAAAATTATTTTTTTCGGATTATTATGAAAATATTATGAAAACTACAATTGTTTTAATATATACGACTTTCGCTACTACTATCCAGCTGATTTCTCAAAGCAAATTGGATTAATAGTGTCTTCGTTCTATGCATTTTTCTTTACTATTCATTTAGTTGACAGTCGTCAGCTGTTTTGTGGATTATATATTGTGGTAAATGTAATATAATGTACTATTATATTTCTATTGTCAATGTATACATTTACAATAATTGATATATTTCTAGTTTGGCAAAAATAGTTTCAAAAGTGCACCTAATTGTTCTTAGCAACATATCAGTAACATATGCATCTTTACTTTTATTAAAAGTGTGAATAATTAGTAATATGAGACATGTTGGCATTTTTTATCTGTATTATTAAATTAAATCTAACCAAATATTTACAAATATAAATTATAATTAGTAACTTGATAATAAAGTAAGACTAACTTAAGACTCTCTAAGAGATATCATGATTCATATTTCTAAGTCTAAACATAAGCCTAAATCTAAGTACAAAGTAAAAGAATTACAATAATACATCACAAAAAGAATTTCTATTGATATATTATTCTTATTAGTAAATAAATATTCTTATTATACATATTATACATAATATACTTTTCATTCTAATTCTATATTTGGCGATCTTTCATTTTAGTCACATAAATTATTTTTAATTATTTTTTAGTATAAATGAAGAAAACAAGACAAATACAAAAAAGTATATTAATATTAATAATCTATTGAACTTTCAAATACAAAAAAGTGTTTATCAAAAAGTATGTTTAAAGTATCAAAAATAAAATCAATCAACAACAACATTGTAATAATGTCGAATCCAGTATATTAGATTCATGAACACGTTTTCTTTATGCACCTGTCCCCACATGAACTCTTGTAAGTAGGTGTGCAAGATATACAAGGTGTACATATATATACAATATATATAAGTATTATTAAATTAATAAATATTTTCTTTTAAAATATTTTTTCTTTGTTTAATAATTAAAAATAATTTACATGCCTAAAATGAAAGATCACCCTATATTTTAGTTTTAACACAGCTTTTATTATGATTTTTAAATTTATTATAGCTATATAATTATAACTAAAATAACTATACTTATATTTTAAATTTTTCATAGATAGGAATTAACCAGGCTAGAGAGTAGAGGTGCTCTTAGACTTAGGCTAAAATGAATGATATAAAAAATAGCCAGAAATTATGACTATTTAGGGGTTATGATAATTACCAAAGTTATCTAAACTAGCATTGGCTGATACTAAAGGAGTGAATGGGTGGTTCAGATAATCAAAACATATTTTAGATACACATAAAATCTAAAAACCATTTATATTTGATGTCATTTTAAATATATTATAGAAAGTAAATATGTTTGTTTCAAAAATATACATTTTTTAAACAAAGATTTTATATATTCTTTGTTCAGTGTACAGGATATGATAGTATATTTTATTAAGTTTTGACATATATATACATGTAATTATTAATTGTCATTTATTATTTTTAATTATATTATAGATTTTGGAATTTATCACTCTAATTTTAGCATATTAAAAAAAAATGTCCTATACTGAAGTGGATAGGTGAGTGGTTCTGAGTTATCACCAGCCAATGCTAGTTTAGACAACTTTGGTTACTACAGTGATCCCTTAGTATTTCTGTCTTAACCCAGTCCCAGGTCTGAGGATAAAAATGTGAATGATATCAAATGTTTAAATTAATTTTAATAAAAGTTAGATAAATAAATAAAAATAGCAATCATTAATAATTAGAACATATAAATAAACAATACACATAATATCACTTTGTTAATTCTGTCTATTTAAAGATAACAATAAATTTAATGATCAATTTATCCTTCATTAAAAACAATAGTAACATTATTTTTTAAATTTAATACCTCTATTATAGTAAAAAAAGTAACATTATATAATATATAAGACTGATATATATATATATATATATATAGCATACTTTTAATATAGAACTTTGTTTGATGCTTTATCTGTATCAAGATTCAAAATTCATAATATTTATACAAGTTATATTTATTATTATTTAAATAATCTGAAGAATGATTAGCCATTATTAAATTAAATTTATTAAACTGAAACCTTCAACAATAATTTATATAATGTATTATTTTTGTTTTAGGTACATTAGCAACCAATTATGAACCTTGATGGTTCTGAATTGGTTGACCAATTTATGATAATTATATCAAACGTTTAACTACATATTTATGAAATAATTACATTAACATTATATTGTAATTACAAAAGTATAAAATAGTACTAACAAAACAATATTTTATAAAAGTATACTTAATTTTAAAAATGACAACAAACAAAAAGTTAAAACAATTTGGAATTATACCTCTTATTTTTAATGAAGCTCTATAATTATTATTTAACTTGAAAAGCAGTCTACCTTAAAAATGTACAGGCCTAGTTTTGAACTAGACTATTTTTCAAGTCAAACTATTATTAGGTATTTACATTATAGCTTGGTTAAATATATATATTCAGTAATATATTATAAAAAAATTCCAACATTAGACCAATAGTTTTGAATTATACCACTTTTCAAGTTAAAGGATTATTTAAAATTTCGATAATCACCAATTTTTCAAAGTATAATATATACTTTTATAAAATAATGTTTCATTAAAATACTGTATATTTTACACTTTTATAGTTATATTGTTCATATAATGATTTGATGAAGTATTTAAAACAATTTAATAGTTACAAATTGGTTGACCCAGTTCAGTACTGGCCTGCTTAACAGGCAAACTGCCTAGTTCAGAACTGGGTCAACCAGTCAAAACCTGGTTAGGTTTATAATTGGTATCTAACATGTATAGTTTAAAAACTAGTCTAATAAAATAAATTATTTCCTACTTTACTATCAGCAATATTTTTGAAATCCTATATATATTTATAATACTATATTGTAATAATGTTTATCATATAAATAGATTATTATTGATATAGTAAATGTAAACAAAATAGGCACTAGTATATTAATATATACATATATGTATATATCTACCTTATTTATAATTTATAAAATAGATTATTTTTGTTTATATATTTAATAACAAGCTATTATTTTATATAAGTATAATATTTATTATATCTAAATAATCTATGATCAATGGCAAAAGTATTATTTTATTAATTTTTGCAGATCATTATTTATCTGTTTTAAAAGAATAATGGCATAAAACACTTTATTATTCTTTCAGTTTATTTTACTATTCAATAAATATATGTTTAGATAAAATAATATTATAGTACTATAGTACTATGCAAACATAAAAATATAATAAAGATTAATTAATCTTTATTATTATATTTTTATGTTTGCATAGTTTGCAATTTTAAACAATAATTACCCTTTAAACATATTAATTTTGTTTAAATTGACCTATTCTGTAGTATAAAATGGGACTGATAAAGCACAATCTAAATTATAATTTTGTACCATATGGGAATTATTAAAAAAAATGTTTTAAAGATCTTAACAATAATAAATTATCACTAAACAATGTAAAAAATAATAATTGATCAGAGATCTTATGACTAGTTATAAATCATTACACCCTAAAATATCAATTTAAATATGTGTATATTTTTATATATTTGTAATAAATTTAACTTAAACTAATATTATTATTATTTGAGAATTATATTATATTGTTTATGTATATACTTTTTTTCTTTAATAATCAAAATAAATAGAACAGTAACTGTTATTTTCTACTCATATAAATAATGTATACAATTATAATTGAAACATTTAATATGTAATATTGTTATTATTATTAATATCATTCATTCTTTAAATTTTAATATTAATGTTATTTAGTTGTTATCTACAAAAAATTCTGAACTATACTTTAGATATCGTCTTAGCTTTATTATAAATTTAAAAAATTCTATATGATCCTTTTTAAATGTTATATTTTGAAATATATGAATTTTATATAACGAACTTATCTAGAACATTCTAATTTAATGGTTTTTCTATTTGTTTTATAATTATATGTATGCTAAAATATGTGAGCAATTGTTTTACAAATTATTAGCTATTTTTATAGATTTATTATTTTTGTAGATTGCAATGGAATTCTTATTTTAAGTCTTTTGATTATAAATATACTTGATTTTTTATATATTGGGACTTATAACTGTAATTTAAAATAATTATATCTAAGACCTTTATTATATTCTAATATGATATGTAAAGATTAAGTAATTCAATTTTTTTTATTATATAATATATAGAATTAATATCATTCTTCTATTTTGTAAAATGTATGAGATCCTATATGTTATATACAAGTTTTTTTGGAAGTGTAGTGTAAAGCAAGCATAAGACAGCATAATGTTTTACATGATATCATTATAATAATACATAATACCAAATTAAGATTCAATAATACAGTGATATTGATTAAATATTAATATAATTCATTATATGACATATCCAGTCACTAATATTCTATATGTGTATTTAAAACTCATACACATTTATGAAGGACCAGTCATTTGTAATGGTCAAAGTAATAGTACCATCTTCTAGGGAAAAATATAACCTTCACTTCTAATATTAGATGATGTGATATCTTCCAAAGAAAATGATTTGATGAACCATATATTCACCCATCTGGCTGAATCATTTGTTTGCAAATATGTCACCAGTTTTGCCACTACTTTTAAAATTTATTTAATAAATAAATGTGCTATTTGGTTTTGTTGTCTTATTGTATCTTAATTTAAAACCCCACTTCTTGGACAACCTGTATTTATAGAACCATGGGCTATAATTACTGTCATCATTTAGAGTTACTATTTATCATATTGATGTATAACAGGTATCACACCTCTTCACTTAATACTGTAACTATTCTTGGCTCTATTTAAATAATGCTGAAATAGATTTGCAATATTATATATTTTTTTAATGATATATAATATTATAAACTTAAAAATTGCTTACATTCTACATTCAACTATTTTAATTTTCATTAAACTACACTTTTGTGTAAAATAGTTTTTTTACTATATAGTACTGCAAATATAATTCTTGACTTTAACATTAGCTTATATTGCATGAATTTATATTATTTGTTTAAACATTTTTGAATTTAGATTTTTCTTTTACAGTCAGATTTTTTTCTCGATTTTGAAGACTACAAGTTTTCGACTTTGTAAATTTGAACAGATTTATTATGTCCACAAAATATTTATATATTTATTTTGAGCTATACTTATTATGTATTCTAACAACACATTAAATAGCTATTAAATATTACCAATAAATATGTTTAAAGTTTTAAAATTTTTCTTTGATATATTGTATATTTACTTATTCTATAAAATGATTTAATTGAATATATAGTTTAAGTTGGATTTTTTACTCTAAAAAGGGTATTTTTTAAATAACATTTATTTATATATTCTTTTAAATAATATTATTTGATAATTACTATAATTTTAAATATTTTAATAGTTATATATGTTCTAGCTGTTACAATCACTAGCTGATAATATGTAATAAAACATATATGCTTCATTTATGACTGCATTTTTATGACTTTTATAATAAGTACAATTATTCTTTTTAAATAATTTATTATTTCATCGCAGTTTTAAATCGTTTTTTACATTAATTTCTAAATTAGTTTAATGCCTCTTCATATTCCATTATTAACTTGTTGTATAATAACAATAAAATTATTAAATTTGTTTCAGTATATATATATAATATTTACATTTAAAAGATATTTATCATTAAATTCTTTTTTTATTTCACTGTGTTAATTTTTAATCTTTATTTTCATAGTTTATAGTATTGTTTATTAATACACTGTCTTATTATGGGTGCTTTACAAAATATATTGTTATTTTTGAGATATCAGTACTATCATACTAAGTTTTATCAATTACCTTAAATTAGCTAATTGAAGTTTCTCAGCAATATTATAAAATTTATTATTAATCATTTTCTTTTATTTAATTATACTTCTATGTTAATTCTATAGGTAATTATAAATATTTTTTGTATTTTTTGTTTCTGCTTTTATGAAAATATAGATAGCATAAAAATTAATATTTTTGTTTGTGTCCATAAAATATTACAAAGATCAATTAATAAAGTAGGGTTGGTGTAGCACCCTGGAAATTGGTAAAAACACCAAAATCATGGAATTATTTTAGGATTACAGACCTTCTCATATCTACGGATTTTCTATAGTTATTTTTATTGATTAGTAAATTACATGACTTCGATAAAACGTGCTAAAATTCTGATTTATTATTATTTTAAGGTATTAAATTTAATTGTACAGCAAGTAATTTAACTCACTAGCTGATCAGGCGGAGGATAATGTGCAACATATGCTTATAGTAAAATCCAACATACATACTATGGAGTCAAATAAAGAGGACGTCGCAAAATTGTTGACTGATTTAGAAACAAATTAACAAAAAACAGTAGCCCTTAGATTTATTTATTTTACAGATGACAATCCGCTTGGAATATGTGCGTGTGACAGAAAATAGATAAATATTACAATTTGAGGCTATTGATATTCTATACTTACAAACTTACATATCAGAAACAGTTATCAGTCAATCTATTGTACTACATATATTGTATTCTTATTCATTTTTCTTTTCTAAACATTTAAGTAAATATGCCTAATTCTTTTTAAAATACGATATATTTATTTGCATAACTGAAAAATGGGTCACTCAAAATCCTTTAAAAATTGCTGCTATGTGAATTTCTAAAAACCGCACCAACCCTGATAAAGTATAATTATAGGTCAAGACAAGATTTTCAAAATATAGCATAAATTATTTATATAGTCGCATATTAATTATTTATTAATTTATACAACGATTTAGAATAGCATTTAGAGATATACTTTAACATAGGTCATATTGTTAAATTTATTAAAAATTTGTTAAAATTGACACTAATGCAGATATTTTATCAATATTATCTATATTTAAATTTTATTTTGAAAGTTTTTAATGGAATTTTCTATAGCTACATTTTTATAGTAAACACAAGATAATGATTAATAATTATGTATTACAAAATAAATATAACATTTTATACGGCATAAATAATTTTGTACAACTTTTAGAAAACGGTCATTCTTATGTCTTTGTCAGTTGTCATGGATATCATATAAGATAAATATCAATTTCAGTATAGACATTCAAAGACATACAAAAGCTCTTGCTGCTGTTATGTCTAATAAATTGTGATATTTTTTACTTTATAATTATTACTTTATATAATTACTTTAATATAAATACTTTATAAGTAATTAATAATTATCTGGTTTTTTATTATTATGAACAACATATTATGAATAACAACACAATCAAAACTTTCAATTTCTTGTAACTATATTTGCTAGTCTTGAAATTTGAAGTTCTATAAAGGAATTATGTCCTTTTTTATTTTATTCGAACTTTTATGATAGTAACTTTATAGGCACCGTACACTTTAATTATAACTGAGGTGTTCCGTTTTCTAGTTATATTGCTAACATTTTCATTACCTTGAAAAAAGTATTTTCCCGTCTTTTTATATCCAAGTCTTATCTATTATTTCTGAATTTGTTTCTCTCGTCTTTGAGTGTTATTTTAGCTTCTACGTTGTAAGCCACAGCTGCTATGTCTAACTGACTTTGTTTTTAAGCAACTTGACATTTTTAGATACAAATATGCTTGCTAGTGACTCATCGTTGTTCTGCCTCTTTGTCTTCAGGGACGCGACCTTAACTATTTGCTTACGTTAGTTATACCAAATTCGATCATTCTCTGTGATGTAGGCAATGTTTTATAATAGGAATTTTGTCTTTCTTTTTTATATACATATATGGTCTAGTAATACATCTGACTTGCTCATGGTTGGATAACAAAAATTCAGTGCAACTCCATATAGATTTCTTAAATGATTGTTGCAAACTTTAATTTGTTTTATTTTATCGGTCTTAGTTGATTAACCGGCTCTTATTTTACTATCAAAACCAAATTCTTTTAATATTAAGAAATAAAGTATGAGTAGATCTACAGCTATAGTTTACTTTAGAAAGCATTTAGTAAGATTTACAATATATATGCTCGTTAAATCCGTTGACTATTTTATTGACTAAATATTATTTAGAAACGTAATATGATAATTTTCTAGAATACTCTATATTTGTTTAGGTTGTCTTCTTCCTTTAAGTAGTAGTTTTCACAAGAAAAGATAAATATTTAAACATAAACTTTCAACGAAAAATGTATTGCTCAACCTTTTTGCAGGATGACACGATGGCAGAGATTGAATAAATTATAACTACATATATATAATTATATTATTTTTATATGCAATATAAAACACTTAATTTAAGTATTCTTTAGTATATATAGTTATTCATATCATTTGATTTCTATAATGCGTTATACCCGCGTCATATTATTTACTTAATTTACTGAATATATGCAGAAGTAATTCATGATTTATCTAGGTTTGAATTAGATAACCATCCTTTTTATTTATATATTTATAAGATAAGTGAATAGTTTTATTTCTTTTTTTATAAAGTAAATTTATTGTGAAAACTTACTTAAAATTTCCACTTAGGGTTCATTTTATTAAACACTTAATATGCCAAGATAACATGTTGTGAGTATTATTGCTTTTAGTATTTTGTAAGTAATTTCGAACAGAAATATGTTGTCTAAAAATGTATTTGTCTATCTGGCGATAATATACCCCTTTATACTATTGCCCCCCCCACCCGTTTCCCCCGTATTCAGGTGTGATGCACTGTTTGGCATCCGATGGTGTGCTTCACCCAACGGGACGAGTTAGTAGGAAAGCGGTGCATATTTCGGGATATTGACGGTGATATACACGAATCAGGATACATTCGACTTGTCAAATCTGATGAGGACAATCAAGCAGTTAAAGTTAGTTTCTAGTTTAACAAATCATTTTCGATTCCGTCCATTATACTGCTTTATGGGATAGACTCTGGATAAAGATAAGACAGACACTTAGCAATATATCCTATTTGATGCTTTAAATGTATTTTTATTTTGTTACGTTTAAGATAAGTGATATTTTTTCTAGGTATATGATGTTAATTGACAGTTTTTAGCTTGTACTTACTTAACTAATTCATGTTACCAATCGATTTGTAAATTTCCAGGAACTCAAATTATGATAAGTTTCTAAATTTTATATTTAGATCTTTTAAATATTCTTCTCTCGTTCCTTCTTTACTATACTAAATAATGTTTAATGCTCACTATTTATGAAATATTGTATTATATTTATAATATAATCCTCTAAAAATCAACACAACGCGTACAAAGTAATCTATTTTTTACAAGGTATTTTGTTTACATTAGACTGTTAATTCTGTTGTCCATATTTTTTACCACAATATCTTACACTATTTGCGTTTTCTTTAGTACCTACTTATGTATATAGCAAGTATATAATACATTAATAACAGGCGACGTGTATATAATTATTCTCGTATATTAATACACACTGCTCCAGTGTATGATTCACTAGTTGGCCCATGTGGGTTGGCTGCTATAACGACGCAACTAGCTTTTGAGTACCACATAGTCTGCTCAGTTCAAAGTGACCCACTAGCTAGTTATGCTACTATGTGTCTGTCTGTCTTGTCCTTCATACACAGTGCACCTCCATACTCCTCTAACAATATAACTCTGCCACCATTTCCGTGGTAGATACCTTATTTGTCGTTCGTATATGTAGACCATTTCTTCGACTGAGGAGTAACAGTAGTATGTAGCTACCTTACTACATGATAGGTTTTAAATTCTACTGAGTAAAAGGTGTTAGTACACCCTACGCTATTTGCGCATATATACATTTACCTATATTAGTAGAAAGCATAACAACTTATTTTACCACGTATCACTGACACCATCCTGCTAATATAGCCACGTAATGTTTAATTTTAACTAAGCAATTAATATAATACTATGTTATAATAGTACAGCGTGGTATTTTTAGGTTTAAATTATTATTTATCGATCTGTATAATGTGATTCTATTTAAGACACACATTCAACTATGCACAAGCCATTCCTATCTTATTTTGCCTATTTTATATTTATTGTATAAAATCTTCGTTGAATTTATAAGCATTAATTCCGATTAAAATAAATATATATTATTATTACATAGTTTGTTTATACATATTATTAACTTTTGTGTTATGATTATAATAATAGGTCTTATTATTTAATTGTAATCTAGTGTTCGTTAGATCAAAATGTATAATATAAATTATGATATTATGAACAATTATGTTATAAATTATTCAAATGAGCTTCAGCTAAATTTCATTTTTTTGTTTTATATACTTAAGTGTTATAAACATTATAATTGCAATAATGTTCTAAGAGTGTGCAAAGGTCTGTATATTGTAACATACTTCTAACTATTGAAATTTAGCTAATACTGTAATATTTTGCATGTGGAAATTATGTGATTTTATAGTATTAAGCAATGAAAAACTGTACTTGTACATTGTGTAAAATTATAGTAAATTATTATTTCCATTATAATTTATATTCAAACGAAGACTTCGCTTAAAAATATTTTTACGTTTATATTTGTATGCATGTTAGTGTATTATTTTATTTTTATTTCATAATAATTGTTTTTGTTCCGGTGTTGAAGGATCTTTAATTTCTTTAAAACATTCCTGCTAATATTTTCTTTGTAGTTGTTTCCTATTAACAATCTGGCATTATCGCGTATTGTTTGCTCTTCTAGCAAACTCCCATAAATTGTAAGCTGTTTGAATGCATTTTATGTAGTGTGTATTACTATTACTCTATATTTATATATTTATATTTTAAAACTAGCATTTAATTTTATTTTAGAAATTATATAATTTTAATCGATTTCATTCTCATAGTTAACATTATATAGTTCCTAAATACACCTATTTTGTATTTTGGAAACTGTACTTTTATTTCTATAAAAATTCTTAATTGCTTTTTTAAATTCCGGTTAATTTAATTTTTGTTTTGATTAGCTAAATAACAAGTTTATATTATTTCTTGTCCGTATTATTAATATATCTTGCAAACTGAATTCTCATAGTTAAAACAGATTTTCTACTAAATTTTCAATTTGTAAATGCTTTTTATTTTGAAATTTATGAAACCTTAATTTAGTATTATCGATAATTGCACAATTTTTTTATTTAAATGTTCTCCTTAAAGAATACGTTATACTTTTAATATGTATATTATTTTGATGTAAGAACTGTTTTCTTGTAAATTCTCTCGTATAGGTACACTAATTCGAATTTATTATTCCAGGCTAGCCTGGATTCTCAAAGTATTGCGTATAGGAATAAGAAGACATTATTGTTTAATTGGCACATATAAATACTCTATAAACTGCATATATAAGGTTCCACTCTCTCGACGTTGAAGAAAAAGTCCATTGCAGTAATTTTATCTTACGTTTCTCTACCCTCAGCCTATATCTCTTTCTAGTTCTGTTAAGTGTATTATTTTGTGATTTCTGTTTAGCTATATCTATCTACTTTTTACCTTCGTTATATATGTTTATTCACTTTAGTCTTGAACTGAATTTGTGTTAAGCTTGCATACATACAAACGACGCGACTAATTCCTTTCTTAATATACTAACGTACTGTGCTTGAGATCTGTCTCTATTCTTTATTCTCTAGTCTATATTCTCTGTCTTTCCCAAGGACTATCATTATAATGATTGTGTCACTAAAACCTCTCACCATGCGCCTAGGCTGTTTCATCATAGACATACACTACTTACTTACTAACTAACTATATTTTACTGATCGATTTATTGAGAGCGTAAAACACACACTGAAGTTCAAATTAGTTCACGGGCTTTATTTACAGCTAGAGATAATAGTATGGAGTTAGTCACCTCCCTTTACTTTTATTATTATTCTAGATTTTGCGTTCTATTTCTAATAATAATATAAATATGTCATATTAAGTTGGTGAAGGGCTGTATTTAGTACAGTTCGTATACGTTAGTTGATCTTGCCCCCTTGCCTGTAAATATTTTGTCTCTATACATAGTCCTCAGACTTTTTCGTCCTATATTATCCGCAATGTACATAGTATTTAAGCATATTAGGACATCTGATTGACTGCGCGTGCAATTATACTGCAACATGGGGACTATTATAGTTGATTGTTGTGTATGCAACTAATTGTAGATGGTGTAGCTAGGCAGCTAAGATTATAAATAGTACGTTTGTATAGTGCAGGCTATTATTGTGAATAGCTACTGTTTTAGGGGTTTTCCAGTTTGCCAAAGTTTTGTACACGGAGTAAGAAGTTAATTCTGCATTGATTTCATGATCGATTATGTGCACTTTTCCAATGACATTTTTACCTAATCGATTCTTATGTCCACTATTTTGAATTTTTGTTCCGTTACTTTAGTTTATTTTAGTTAGTTAAACTTTAGTTTATAATAGAAATATTTTAATTTTGTTAATTAATTAATATTAATTAATATTTACTCATTTGAAATTAGTTTGAGAATTTTGTAACTAAAGATGAGTCAGTATACCTAATTGGCTTGCTTATTTATTTTTCATTGAATACATTAGAAATGAGTTTTTTTGTTATTTTACCCTAAAAAATTAGAATTTCAATTTGTTTGACTTTGATTAAACGTAGTCCTTTTGTTGTAAATAGTTTTAATATTTTGCACTCTATAAATATTCTATGGTGGCTTTTCTTAATCTTTTAATTAAAATAATTTGACTGTTGTATATATACATACATTTTAGAGAAATATTGACTTGCATTATATATGATGTATCATCTTTATTAGCCTGACCTTTAAATTGTAGCTATACGAGAGTATGTATATCATAATTTGTACTTATAGTGCATTTTATAGATTATCTTCTACATTGATTATACATTATTTTTTCATGTGCTGTTTGTTATTTGACTCTGAAGTAAATACATATATATATTTATATGACCGGAATGGTACCTTGGGGTTTGTTCACATATCACAATATATTTACATAATATTTATTATTAGTCATACAGTTCAGTTTATTACCCATGCGTATATATTTAATATACACGTGCAGTAGATCAGAATACTGAGCATTTGCATTCGTTAACAATGTACATAGTATGCAATATGCAAAGCTAGTTACAGTTGACCAAGACTAATTTGTCTGTTGGTAGGTATCTTAATGTGTATATGTTTTGTATCTGGGTTAGATCAGGAATTACAGACTTTGTTATAGCACACTACAAAAGTTCTTAACCATACTTTCATTAGTAAATACATTTTTCGTAGGTAACATCAAGCTTACTATATCTACATGCAGATATCATTATGTCTATATATACACGTAATGGTAGTATAATAATAATAATATATGTAGAAATGTCGATAATAACAATGTGGATTATCTATTGTATATACGCTGATATTAAGCCAAGAATTGCGATCTCATTGACTGTGCCATTTTATATATTCATTAACATCTATAATTGATATTGTCAATGTACAAATTATATTATCATTATGGTTTATGATTATAAACGACCTTTACTTTAATATGTTACCTAGCTGTGGTTTTTATATTTGGCTCGTTATATTTAGTTTGTTTTAGAAGACTATATTTCAGAAGTTCAGTTTGTTTTAATATAGATATTAGATCATTGCATGTATTCAGTATATTCACACCCACCCACCCCCCCCCCCCGGAATTTAGTATGCATTCGTTTTGTTTTAGAAAATGTATACAATAATATATGTATGTGTTAATTTTATTTATTTTGTCTTCATCTATAAATTAAAATTACTATTGTTAGGTGTTATTTAGATAAAGTTCCTTTAAAAGGTTAAACATTTGAAGTGTGTAATATTATTTTAGCAATTAACAATTCTTCAGCTAAAATATTTCAATACTATATATCAGACTAGTAAAGTTAGGAATAATTTTTTTTTCAAAATAAAAAATACATGGTTTTGTATTCATATTTTTATTCTCACTCCTTTATAATTTGTGTGAAACAAACCTCCGTATTTTTATATTATACTAAAATATTGCGGAAGTCACTCCTAACGTTGAGAATTTCGAGTCTTACATTATGTATCCGTTTTCTATAGATATTATAGCTGTATATGAACCCATAATCGATTTCTTCCATTTGCAAAAGTTCTCAATCACAAATCGATAGGCAGAAATTCTTATATTTTTTATATTCACAAATTTTTATATAATATAACCAGCGGTTTGCCGACCTATGTATCTATGCTCCACAACAAACTCTTCACCTCGTTTTCGCCAGAAATTATTTTTTCCTACACGATTTGTTCGGATTTTCTCTCTTATACAACAGCGGGCATCAATGAAAAAGATGCATATTTCGTTGATGCAAGCAGAACTAGTTAGTAAGTAGGTAGGTTAAGTTTAGCAGAATCGAAGGCAACCTACTGTATTGAACCATCACCATTAAATTGTATGCCTAGGGAGAGGGATTTTTCTCATAGAGTAACGCCTGGCTGCCTACCCACCCACGTATTCACATTAAAAATTATCCTCCGTGATGCATCTCTCCCTGTATACCTTCTCTTATCTCAACACTTTATTATAACGCCTACCAGAGACTTTCAGGCAGGGCGCTTTCTCGTCTCTTCGTATTAGGCAGAATCAAGTCAGGTAGGAAAGCCAGTAGCTATTTATGACTGGTTTTAGGCATAGCAAGCGCACACATTCAGTTATTGAAACTCTCTGCAGAGGGGAAATTAGCTGATGTGCCTGCCTCATCTCACTGCAATGCCAGTCAGTCAAGGTTATCCGGGGTTAACTTCGATCCCCTTTCTCGTTTGCCTTCCCACCATAATCTTATATTATTCGCCCCAAAGTCCCAATTCGTATGCACACTCTTCACGTTTCATCGCCAATTATCGATCTAGCTTAACTAACCTCGGCGGCCTATGTTTGCGTGACAGTGCCTCTCCCCTATAAAATAACAAGAAAGGATAGAGTGAGCGGGTGAATGGTGAAGCCAGTAGCCGTTCGTTAGTTTGTTCCTTCCTCTACTCTCTTCTATTCTCTTCCTCCGCCCCCACCCCCTCCTCGCCTTTTCTCATCCACCCGCACCTTCCTCGTACCCTTAGCCTA